>JAPYYJ010002641.1:0-12517 GCA_028533885.1 Nasua narica | reverse complement strand
AGAAAGAGAAATTAAGGAGTCGATTCCATTTACAATTGCACCCAAAACCATAAGATACCTAGGAATAAACCTAACCAAAGAGGCAAAGAATCTGTACTCAGAAAACTACAAAGTGCTCATGAAAGAAATTGAGGAAGACACAAAGAAATGGAAAAATGTTCCATGCTCATGGATTGGAAGAACAAATATTGTGAAAATGACTATTCTACTTAAAACAATCTATACATTTAATGCAATCCTTTTCAAAATACCATGAATTTATTTCAAAGAAAGGGAAGAAATAATCCTAAAATTTACATGGAACCAGAAAAGACCATGAATAGCCAGAGTAATGTTGAAAAAGAAAACCAAAGTCGGCGGCATCACAATTCCAGACTTCAAGCTCTATTACAAAGCAGTAATCATCAAGACAGTGTGGTACTCACACAAAAACAGACACATAGATCAATGGAACAGAATAGAGAGCCCAGAAATGGAACCTCAACTCTATGGTCAACTAAACTTCGACAAAGCAGGAAAGAATATTCAATGGAAAAAAGACAGTCTCTTCAACAAATAGTGTTGGGAAAACTGGGCAGCCACATGCAAAAGAATGAAAGTGGACCATTTCCTGACACCATACACAAAAATAGACTCAAAATGGATCAAAGACCTCAATGTGAGACAAGACTCCATCAAAATCCTAGAGGAGAACACAGGCAACGTCTTTGACCTCAGCCGCAGCAACTTCTTCCTAGAAACATCTCCAAAGGCAAAGGAAGCAAGGGCAAAAATGAACCACTGGGACTTCATCAAGATCAAAAGCTTTTGCATAGCAAAGGAAACTGTCAACAAAACCAAAAGACAACTGAGAGAATGGGAGAAGATATTCACAAATGACATATCAGATAAAGGGTTAGAATCCAAAATCTATAAAGAACTTCTCAAACTCAACATTCAAAGAACAAATAATCCAATCAAGAAATGGGCAGAAGATATGAACAGACATTTCAGTAAAGAGGACATCCAAATGGCCAACAGACACATGAAAAAAGGTTCAACATCACTTGGCATCAGAGAAACACAAATCAAGACCTCAGTGAGATACCACCTCACACCAGTCAGAATGGCTAAAATTAGCAAGTCAGGGAATGAGAAATGTTGATGAGGATGCAGAGAAAAGGGAATCCTCCTACAGTGTTGGTGGGAATGCAAGCTGGTACAACCACTCTGGAAAACTGTATGGAGGTTCCTCAGAATGTTGAAAATAGAGCTACCCTATGACCCAGCAATCGCACTACTGGGTATTTACCCTCAAGATACAAATGCAGTGATCCGAAGGGTCACATGCACCCGAATGTTTGTAGCAGCAATGTCCACAATAGCCAAACTATGGAAAGAGCCTAGATGTCCAATGTCCATAACAGATGAATGGATAAAGAAGATGTGAGATATATATATATATATATAATGGAATAGTATGAAGCCATCAAGAGAAATGAAATCTTGCCATTTGCAACAATGTGGATGGAACAAAAGGGTATTATGCTAAGCGAAATAAGTCAGTCAGAGAAAGACAATTATCACATGATTGCTCTGATATGAAGAATTTGAGAGGCAGGGAAGGAGGTTATGGGGAGTTGGGGAAGAGAAATGAAACAAGATGGGATGGGGAAGGAGACAAACCATAAGAGACTCCTAAACTCACGAAACAAACTAAGGGTTGCTGGGAGTTGGGGGGGTAGGGTTATGGACATTGGGGAGGGTATGTGCTATGGCAAATGCTGTGAAATGTGTAAGCCTGATGATTCACAGACATGTACCCTGGGGCAAATAATATGTTAATAAAAAATTTAAAAAAAGAACTTTCGTATGCAAAATATCAAACCCAACCAAAATATCAGTAAATTATGTTTAACACCTTAAAAGAATACTTTGTATTTTCTTATTAATTAGATTATTTCTTGATTTCACCTCCCCGAGATTGGCTAGAAATTGCTCCTCAAAGTAGATGCTGATATTTCAAACTAATGAATGTTGATTATTTTTTCATGAACTAGACCCAAATAAAGACAAATTTATGCATGTGCCTGCATATGCACATGTACACACTACTATAAACTTCGTTTAGTCTTCATTTTCAAAGTAATTATTTACATTCCTGTTACCATAAATTTGTAAGAATACACTATGCATGCAGCATGTGGGCTAATCTCCTAAATGACTTCTAATTCATTAACGATGACTATGAAAGCATTAAAAACTATTCTAAATATATAATTCAGAAATAGCAGTAATATGCTTTCAAAGATTTTTTAAATAGTTTGAGCATGGGTAGGGGTGGTGGGAAGCCCTTGCTTTAAAATACCTTTTTCCAGTAGGAATTGAATGAGCTAAAAACCCCTAAGATCAATTGATTATTCAGCAGCTTGTTATAGGGTGATTTTGTAAAAGATTTTAATTTGTATGAGGGGGGAGAGTGAGAGAGAGAGAGAGAGATATAACAAGCAGGGGGAGGGAAAAACAAGGTCCCTCTTGAGAAGGGAACCAGATGAGGGCTCAGTCCCAGGATCTCGAGATCATGATCTGAGCTGAAGGCAGCCGCTTAACCAACTGAGACACCCAGCTGCGACAGATAGTTAAAAAACATTTATTTTTAAAAATTTTCTAAGTGTGAAAATAGAAATAATTGATGTATTTACTGCACAATTTTATTTTTTCCCCAAAACACTTATTTTATTCCTTCAGTGTAACAAGATTCATTGTTCATGTACCACACCTAGTGCTCCACACAATACATGCCCCCCCATTACCCAGCACCAGGCTCGCCCAATCATCCCCTCATCACCTCTAAAACATTCAGTTTGTTGCTCAGAGTCCACAGTCTATCATGTTTCATCTCCCCCTTTAATTTCCCCCATCACCCTTCCTTTCATTCTCACAATGTCCTCCATGTTTTTCCTTATGTTCCACACATAACTGAGACTATATGATAATTGACTCTCTCTGCTTGACTTATTTCACTCAGCATAATCTCTTCCAGCCCCGTCCATGTTGATACAAAAGTTGAATATTCATCCTTTCTGATTGAGGCATAATATTCCATTGAATATATGGACAATATATGGCCATTGCTGCTATGAACATTGGGGTACATGTGGCCCTTCTTTTCACTATATCTGTATCTTTGGGGTAAATACCCAGTAGTGAAATTCCAAGGTCATAGGATAGCTCTACTTTTGATTTCTTGAGGAATCTCCACAATGTTTTCCAAATTGGCTGCACCAATTTGCATTCCCACCAACAGTGGAAGAGGGTTCCCCTTTCTCCACATCCTGTCCAACATTTGTTGTTTACTGTTTTGTTGATTTTGGCCATTCTAACTGGTGTAAGGTGGTATCTCAGTGTGGTTTTGATTTGAGTCTCCTTGATGGCTAATGATAATGAACATTTTTCACGTGTCTGTTAGCCATTTGTATGTATTCTTTGGAGAAGTGTCTGTTCATGTCTTCTACCCATTTTTTGATGTGATTATCTGTTTTGTAAGTGTTGAGTTTGAGGAGATCTTTATAGATCTTAGATATCAGGCCGTTGTCTGTAGTGTCATTTTTGAATATCTTCTCCTACTTCGAGGGTTGCCTGTTGCTTTTATTGACTGTTTCCTTTGCTGTGCAGAAAATTTTTTAACTTGATGAAGTCCCAAAAGTTTATTTTAGCTTTTGTTTCCTTTGCCTTTGGAGAATTGTCCTGAAAGAAATTGCTGTGGCTGAGATGTCGAAGAGGTTACTGCCTATGTTCTCCATAAGGATTTTGAAAGATTCCTGCTTCATGTTGAGGTCTTTTATCCATTTCAAGTTTATCTTCATGTATGGTGTAAGAGAATGGTCAAGTTTCATTCTTCTACATATAGCTGTCCAATCTTCCCAGCACCATTTATTGAAGAGATTATCTTTCTCTCACTGGACATTTTTTCCTGCTTTGTCAGAGATTATTTGACCACAGAATTGCGGGTCAATATCTGTGTTCTCTACTCTGTTCCACTGGTCGATGTGTCTGTTTTTGTCCCAGTACCATGCAGTCTTGGTGATCACAGCTTTGTAGTAAATCTTGAATTCAGGCAATATGATGCCTCCAGCTTTGTTCTTCTTTTTCAACATTTCCTTAGCATTTCAGGGTATTTTCTGGTTCCATACAAATTTTAGGATTCTTTGTTCCAGCCCTTTGAAAAAAGCCGGTGTAATTTTGATCGGGAAAGCATTGAAAGTATAGACTTCTCTGGGCAGTATAGACATTTTAACAATGTTTATTCTTCTGATCCATGAGCATTGAATGCTATTCCACCTTTTTTTGTCATTGTCATTTTCTTTCATGAGTGTTCTGTAGTTCCTCGAGTACAGATCCTTTATCTCTTTGGTTAAGTTTATTCCCAGGTATCTCATAGTTCTTGGTGCTATAGTAAATGGAACCAATTCTCTAATTTCCCTTTCCATATTTTCATTGTTAGTTTATAGGAGAGCAACTGGTTTCTGTGCATTGGTTTTGTATCCTGACACATTACTGAATTGCCATATGCGTTCTAGTAATTTGCGGCTGGAGTCTTTTGGGTTTACCATATAAAGTATCATGTCATCTGCGAAGAGACAGAGATTGACTTCTTCATTGCCAATTTGATTACCTTTTATTTCTTTTTGTTGTCTAATTGCTGTCGCTAGGACTTCTAGTACTATGTTGAACAAGAGTGGTGAGAGTTGGCATCTTTGTCTTGTTCCTGATCGCAAAGGGAAGGCTGTCAGCTTTTCCATTGAGAATGATATTCACTGTGGCCTTTTCATACATAGATTTTATGAAGTTGAGTTCTTTCTATCCCTACACTTTGAAGCATGTTAATCAAGAAAGGATGCTGAATTTTTTCAAATGCTTTTTTTGCATCACTTGAGAGGATCATGTGGTTCCTCTCACTTCTCTTATTGATTTGTTCTATCACATGGATTGATTTGCGAATGTTGAACCACCCTTGCATCCCAGGGATAAAGCCCACCTGGTCATGATGAATAATCTTTTTAATGTGCTGTTGGATCCTATTAGCTAGGATCTTGTTGAGAATCTTGGCATCCATATTCATCAGGGATATTGGTCTGAAATTCTCCTTTTGGATGGGGTCTTCGCCTCGTTTGGGGATCAAGGTAATTCTGGCTTCATAGAAAGAGTCTGGAAGTTTTACTTCTGTTTCTATTTTTTTAAGCAGTTTCAAGAGAGTAGGTATTATTTCTTCCTTGAGAGTTTGGTAGAATTTCCCAGGGAATCCGTCAGGTCCTGGACTCGTTTTTTGGGAGGTTTTTGATCACAGCTTCAATCTCGGTACTAGATATCATTCTATTTGGGTTGTCAATTTCTTCCTGTTTCAGTCTTGGATGTTTGTAGGTTTCCGGGAATTCATCCATTTCTTCCACGTTGTTTAGCTTATTGGCATATAGCTGATGATAATAATTTCTGATGATTGTTTCTATTTCCTTTGAATTAGCCATGATCTCTCCCCTTTTATACATAATTATGTTATTCTGGGTCCTGTCTCTTTTCTTTTGTTTTAGTTTGCCCAGTGGCTTATTGATCTTATTGATTCTTTCAAAAAACCAACTTCTGGTTTTGTTGATACCTTCTACTGTTTCTCTAGTTTCTAACTCATTGATCTCTAATATTGATTATTTCCCTTCTTCTGTGTAGGGTTGGCATAATTTGTTGTTGATTTTCCAGTTCTTTAAGGTGTAAAGAGCTGGTGTGTTTGGGTTTTTCAATTTTTTTGAGTGAGGCTTGGATGGCTATGTATTTCACCCTTAGGACTGCCATTAACTATCACATACTTTTGGACCGGTATGCCTTCATTCCCATTGGTATCCATGAATTATTTAAGTTCATCTTTGACTTCCTGGTTGATCCAAACATTCATTAGCAGGTTGATCTTAGTCTGCAAGTGTTTGAATACCTTCCAAACTTTTCTTGTAGTTGAGTTCCAGTTTCAAAGCAGGGAATCATCTCAGTCTTTTGGTATCTGTTGAGTCCTAATTTGTGACCCAGTATGTGGTCTATACTGGAGAAAGTTTCATGTGCTCTTGAGAAGAATGAGTATTGTATTGTTTTAGCATGGAATGTTCTGTACATATCTATGGGTCCATTTGGTCCAAAGTGTAATACAATGCTCTTGTTTCTTTATTGATTTTCTCTTTGGATGATCTGTCTGTTACTGAGAGTGGTGTGTTAAGATCTCCTACAATTAATGTATTAATATCAATATGACTCTTTATTTTGATTAATAGTTGGCTTATATAGTTGCCTCCTCCTATATTGGGGGCATAAATGTTTACAATTGTTAGAACTTCTTGGAGGATAGACCCTTTAAAAATGATGTAGTGTCCTTCTGTATCTCTGACTACAGTCTTACCTTACAATCTAATTTATCTGATATGAGAATCACTACCCCAGCATTTTTTTGAGGTCCATTGGCATGAAAGATCATTCTCCATCCATTCACTTTCAGTCTGAATGTATCTTGAGTTCCAAATGTGTCTCTTATAGACAGCATATGGATGGGTCCTGTTGTTTTATCCATTCTGCAACCCTGTGCCATTTTATGGGAGCATTTAGGCCATTCACATTGAGAGTGATTATTGAAAAATGAGTTTTTATTGACATGTGAACTGTGAAGTCCTTGTTTCTATAGATTGTAAGTTCCTGTTCTATGTCACTCATGGGTTCTTTCTACTGTTATAGAACCCGCTTCAATATTACTTGTAGTGCTGGCTTGGTAGTCACATACTCTTAATCTTTGCCAGTCTTAGAACTCTTTATCTCTCCATCCATTTTGAATGTCAGCCTTGCTGGATAAAGTATTCTTGGCTGCATGTTCTTCTCATTTAGTGCCCTGAATATATCATGCCAGCCCTTTCTTGCTTGCCAGGTTTCTCTGGACAGGTCTGATGTTATTCTTATGGGTCTTCCTTTGTATGTAAGGGATCTTTTCCCCCTAGCAGCTCTCAGGACCTCTTGCCTAAAACTATAATTTGCAAATTTCACAATGATGTGTCTAGATTATTTTCTAGACTCTTCGATCTTGGTGGGTGTCCTTTCTGCCTCTAGGAGATGAACACTTGTTTCACTTTCTGATTGGGGAAATTTTCATTCAGGATTTGATCAGCTATATATTCTAGTCTTCTGTCTTTCTCCACCCTCTCAGGGATTCCAATAATTCTGACGTTGGAAAGTTTCATGGCATTATTTTTTTCACTAAGTCTGTTCTCACGGTTTCTAAGCAGTTTGTTCCAGCCATACTTCTGACCTTTCTTCTCAACCACCTTGTCCTTTAGATTACCAACTCTATCCTCTGTCTCCACAACTCTAGCTGTTAGACTATTTAGATTATATTGGATCTCATTGATAGCATTTTTTAACATCTTCCATACCGGTTCTCAGTTATACACTTAGAGATTCTATGTTGTCATTAATGTTTTTCTCCATCCTAGGAATTGCCTGGATAATTGTTGCCCTGAATTCCCTTTCCGACATACTGTTTATGTGGGGACAAGCTGAGAGCCTTCCACTGAGATCAAGACCATGACAAGGATCCCCACCCTCACCACTGTTGTTCGGCATAGTACTAGAAGTCCTAGCAACAGCAATCAGACAACAAAAAGAAATAAAAGATATTCAAATTGGCAAAGAAGAAAGGAAACTCTCCTTTTTCACAGATGACATGATACTTTATATGGAAAACCCAAAAGATTCCAGGCCCAAATTACTATAACTCATGCAGCAATTAAGTAATGTGGCAGGATACAAAATCAATGGACAGAAAACAGTTGCTTTCTTATACAGTAACAAAGAAACCATAGAAAGGGCAATTAGAGAATCAATTCCATTTACAATAGCACCAAAAATAATAAGATACCTTGTAAGAAACCTAACTAGAGAGGTAAAGCATCTATACTCAAGAAACTACTTAGCACTCATTAAAGAAATTGAAGACGCAAAAAGGTGAAAAAACATTTCATGCTCATGGATTGGAAAAATAATATTTTTAAAATGCCTATGCTGCCCAGAGAAATCTATACTTTCAATGCCATCCCAATCAAAATACACCATCTTACACCAGTTACAATGGCAAAAATTAACAAAGCAAGAAACAACAAATGTTGGAAAAGATGTAGAGAATTTGGAAGCTTTTTTACACTGTTGGTGGGAATGCAAGTTGGTGCAGCCACTTTGGAAAACAGTGTGGATATACCTGAAGAAATTAAGAATAGAGCTACCCTATGACCCTGCAATTGCACTACTGGGTATTTACCCCAAAGATACAGGTGTAGTAAAAAGGAGGGCCATATGCACCCCAATGTTCATACCAGCAATGTCCACAATAGCCAAACTGCGGAAAGAGCCAAGATGCCCTTCAACAGACGAATGGATAAAGAATATATGGTCCATAAATACAATGGAATATTACTCAGCCATCACAAAGGATGAATACCCAACTTTTGCATCAGTATGGATAGGACTGGAGGAGATTGTGCTGAGTGAAATATGTCAAGCAGAGAAAGTTAATTGTCATACGTTTTCACTAACTTTTGAACATAAGGAATAACATGGAGAACATTAGGAGAAGGAAAGGAAAATGTTAATTGGGGGAAATCGAAGGGGGAGATTAACTATGGAGGATTGTGGACTCCAAGAAACAAACTGAGGGTTTTGGAAGGGAGGGAGTGGGGCATGAGCCTGTTGGTGGGTATTGAGGACTGTACACATTGCATGGGGCACTGGGTGTTACCACATAAACAGTCGATCTTGGAACACTGAATCAGAAACTAATGATGTATTTTATTGGTGGCTAACAAACAAAATGAAGAATAAAAACAAAAAAGTTATCTAGTTCATCCAAAAATAAATAAATAAATAAAAGATTGCCTTTCATTTTCATTTCATTATTAATTTGTCCCACCAATTTGACATTCTGTAAATTAAAAAATTATTTATTATGGGAGGAAAAGTGGTAGACTGTATAGGTATACATTATTGATTTCTTGTCCTTTATATTTAAAAATTGAAAGTATCCAAGTTAAATTGAGAAAATACATTTTATTCTCTTTATATAATGTCTACTCAAAAGTTAATGTTGGATGAAGGGGGGAAAAATGACGGAGAAGTAGGAGATCCTGATGCAACCGGTCCCCAAAAGTGAGCTGGAAATCTACCAGAACATGCTGAACATCCATGAAATCACCCTGAGGAGCAAGATTCCTCACTCCGGGATCTCTCAGAGAGCAGAAGACAGCAGCGGAGAGATAAAAGCAAAGTGCGAACACTCAAACTGATATCAGAGGATAAACAAACAAGGGAGGGAGCCACCAGAAGCTAACCAAGGACAGTAATACCCCAAAGGAAAGTGCCCGGTGGCAGGGGACCAGCATTAACGTAGAGTCCGTTAAAAACACTTAAAAAGGGCAAAAAGTTCTGAGGAGCAACTAGTGGAAGGGGGTGGTCATGAGCACTGGCTTGGACCCACCCTCCCAGGAAGGAGCGCCCCAAAGTGAGACTGGTGGGGGGATACAGTTCACGGTTCCTGAAGCTGCAGCTTTTCGCTCTCTGCAACATCCTGTGGGCCTGGCATGCACCTGCAAGCACCTTTAGACTGTCTGCTGTAGTCCAGGAGCCACAGCTTTTCTCTGTGTGCGCCCACGACCACGACATTTGAGGCCCACCACAGAGTTTAAGCAATCCCCGCTGGCCCCAGAGAGAATGCAGGCAAGCGGCCTAACCGCCAGGGTCCCCCTCACTGAGCCACAGAAAGGCGGCTGGGGTTGCAAATTTTGTGGCCCTCCACAGGCCTCCCGGGTCCGCACTTGCAGAGCCACAGAAAGGCATCTCGGGTCGCGACTTTGCGGCCCACCTCAGGGCTCCTGGGTCCGCACTTGGGAGAAAAGTGGCAGAAAGGTGGCTATGGTCGCATGCCACCTCAGACAGGCTGCTCTGTGAGCAGAAATTTCGAGGTGGGGAGTGTGTGTTTTGAACCACACAGAGGGGAACAGAGACTCGGGCTTCCTGCAACTCAGAGGTCTGAGTGCTTCTGGGTAGATTCATTGTTTGGACTCTCTGAAATGGTGAAAAAGTTACAAAAGGCCAAAAAACCTTCAGAGAGTGAAAGACTGAGAAACCGGTTTCTACAGAGCTCAGCCCCTTGACTGGGGGGCAGGGTGACTCAACCCAAGCAAGACTGACTGGAAAACAACGCAGCAGGCCCCTCCCCCAGAAGACCAGCCAAAAAACAAAAGGACTATAACCACAGGTTACTCATAAAATTTTAAACCCCCGATGCCAGGGGAAATCAGTATATTAAGCTTGTGGTAATACTCTCAAACCTGTATATTTCATAGATACAGGGGTTTTGGTTTTTTTTTTCCCTTTCTTATTCTCTCTCCTTCTCTCTCTTTTTTTTTTTAATTTTAGTATTCACTAGCTTTCACATTTCTTTTTTGTTTTGTTTTGTTTCGTTTTGTTAACTCCTTAACATTACAATGAGAGGTTTAATACAACTATAACCCAGGAGGACCTAAAATAACCTGCCTTGCCTGCGAGGAGTTATAACCACCTTCCCTGTAATCCCTATAACCATCTTATCCCTCTGTCACTGTTTCTACGTATCTGCTTTTGTTCTGGTATTACATAAATCTTATTCTTGGGGTTCATTCTGCTATGTTCTTTTACTTCTTGTCATTTATTCATGTTGGTCTATATGTTTGTTCGTGCTTATTTACATACCATATAAATCTTAGTTTGGGGGCCCATTCTGGCTGGGATTTCCTCTTTTTCTCCTTCTCTCTATCTTTTTTGATCCTTATTCTTTCTTTTTGGTGGTAAATCCCAATTGCTGCAAAACTCTCCAGGGTGCACCCTGCCTGGATCAGGGGCGATATATACAGCTATACATCCTCTCATCCACTTCTCATCAAAATGACTAGGAGGAGGAACAGCCAACAGAAGAAAAACTCAGAGACGACAACCTCTCCCTCAAAACTATTGGACATGGACATAAACAGTATGTCAGAAAGGGAATTCAGGGTGTCAATTATCCAGGCAATGGCTAGGATGGAGAAAAAAATTATAGAATCTCTAAGGGCAGAAATGAGATCCAGTATAGCAGATGTAAGAAGTGCTATTAATGAGATCCAATCCAATCTAAATAGCCTAACAGCTAGAGTTATGGAGATGGAGGATAGAATTAGTGATCTAGAGGATAAAATGGTTGAGATGAAAGGTCAGGAGGAAAGCTGGAACAAACTGCTCAGGAATCATGAGAACAGACTTAGGGAAATAAATGACGCCAGGAACGTTGCAATGTCAGAATCACTGGCATCCCAGAGGGGGTAGACAAGGACAGAAGACTAGAAGATATAGCTGACCAGATTCTGAATGGAAATTTCCCCAATGTGGGGAATGGAACAACTGTTCATGTCCTAGAAGTGGAAAGAGCCCCTGCCAGGATCAATGAATCTAGAAAAACACCGAGACACATAATCTTAAAATGTGTAAATTATAATTTTAGACAGGAGGTCCTGAGGGCAGCTAGGGGAAAGAGATTCCTTACATACAGAGGAAAGTCCATCAGAATAACGTCAGACAGGTCCACAGAAACCTAGAAAGCCAGACAGGGCTGGCATGATATATTCAGGGCACTAAACGAGAAGAACATGCAGCCAAGAATACTTTAGCCGGCAAGGATGATACTCAAAATGGATGGAGAGATAAAGAGCTTCCAAGACGGGCAAGGTTTAAAAGAGTATGTGACCACCAAGCCGGCACTTAGGAAATATTAAACGGGGTTCTATAAAAGTAGAAAGAACACATGAGTGACTTAGAATTTGCCATCTATAGAAACAAGGACTTCACGGGCAACATGATGTCAATAAACACTTATCTTTCAATAATCTCTCTCAACGTGAAGGGCCTAAATGCTCCCAAAAAATATCACAGGGTTGCAGAATGGATAAAACGACAGGACCCGTCCATATGCTGTCTACAAGAGACATATTTGGAACCAAAATATACATCCAGACTGAAAGTGAAAGGATGGAAAACCATCTTTCATGCTAACGGACCTCAAAAGAAAGCTGGGATAGCAATTCTCATATCAGATAAATTAGATTTTAAACTAAAGGCTATAGTCAGAGATGCAGAAGGACACTACATCATTCTCAAAGGGTCTATCCTCCAAGAAGATCTAACAATTGTAAACATTTATGCCCCCAATAGAGGAGCAGCCAACTACATAAAACAACTGTTAATAAAAATAAAGAGTCAACACTTCAGAATGCCTGAGGCTAACAGGAAACATTTCTATGGACTTACTGAAGACATTTAAAAAGAGAACAGTTGTACTCTTTTCCCTGTAGCTTCCTGGGCTTTCATAGCAGACTAAGGAGGCAAAAGGAACTGTTTGAAAGCAATGCCATCAATAGCATATTCCATATGGAAGAGTTTCTTGAAGCTAAAGAAGATA
>JAPYYJ010002640.1:0-12518 GCA_028533885.1 Nasua narica | reverse complement strand
AATACAAAACAACGAGCACAAAAGAAAAAGGGAAATTTTGGTATCATGTTACCAGATAGATCAATTAAATGGCAGTTCACTTGTGGTTGTTTTGGTTGACATGTTTGATTTTTGTTAATTTTGAAATAAGTTTAGATTTAGGGAAAAGCTGCAAAAATAGTACAGAGAGTTCATATATACTCTTTACTCAGTTTCTCTTACCGTACACATTTTATATAGCCAAGGTACATTGATCAAATCTAAGAAATTAGTATTTATATAATATATTTAATAAACTATATACTTTTTTCAGATTTAATTTTTTTTTAATTTTTAAAAAGATTTTATTTATTTATTTGAGAGAGAGAGAGGGAGAGTGAGCATGCGAGAGAGAGAGAAAGAGAGAGAGAATGCACCAGAGGAAGGAAAGGGAGAGGGAGAACCAAACTCCCTGCTGAGCAGGGAACCCAATGTGGGACTCGATCTCAGGACCTTGAGAGCATGACCTGAGCAGAAGGCAGACCCTTAATCCTTAACCGATGGAGCCAATCAGGTGCCCCCACTTTTAGCCAGTGTATCTACTAATACCCTTCTTGTATTCCAGGATCCAATTGTGGATCCCACACTACTTTAGACTCCTCTGAGCTATGGAAATTGTTCAGTCTTTCCTTATCTTTCATGTGCTAGTTATACTGGTCAGGTCTTTCTGGAATGTCCCTCAACTTGGGTTTCTCACATGTTTTCTAATGATTAGACTGAAGTTAAGCATTTCTTGGAAGACCACTACTAAGGTGATGTTTCACCCTTCTCAGTGAGTCATGTCAGGGAAACATGGTGTCTATACATCTTAGTACTGGTGACGATTAACCTTGATCACTTGGTTAAGGTAATGTCTGCCAGCTTTCTCTACTATCAGGTTACTATTGTTGCTTTTGTAAGTAATAAATATCTCAGAGGAGGTACTTTGAAACCATACAAATATGTGATCTCTCCACAAAAGCCCACTAACTTTAGTATCCTTCAGTAGATTTTTCTAACAACAGTTGTTCCTAGGGTGTTTTAATAGTGATTTTCTATTACTCTCTTTCCTTCTACATTTGTTAAGTATATTTTTCTGGAAAGAAGATTTGTTTGGGGTGCCTGGGTGGCTCAGTAGATTAAGCGGCTGCCTTCGGCCCAGGTCATAATCCCAGAACCCTGGGATCAAGCCCCACGTGGGGCTCTCTGCTCGGTGGAGAGCCTGCTTCTTCCTCTCCCTCTGCCTACTGCTCACCCTTGCTCATGCTCTCTATCTCTCTGTCAAATAAATAAATAAAATCTTAAAAAAAAAAGAGTTGTCATTTTTTTCCATAATTTATTTCTATCAACATGGACTCAGCGATATTTACTCTATGGATTATAATCCAGTATTATTGTTATTATTTAACTTATTCCATTTACAGTGTAAAGCCTAAAATGAAGGCCTCATAGGAAGTGCTGCCTTGAGACCTAGTGAAATCAGGAGAGCCTCCAATGGCCTAATCACCATTCTCCTCCTCATTCTGTTCCTGCAGATAAGTCCCCTAGCCAAACAATTCTCCTTATCAAGGGCCCCAGGCTCTGTGCCTACTTATCCCAGAGTAGAGGGTTTCAGTTCCTGCCAAACCATGGAATGACTCAAACAAGCCAATCACATCCTCCTGCGAGAACCAAGGGTCATACCACCCTCTTGACACCACAAAACTCGCCCCCGACACCCTGTGCTTGTTCACTGTGCTCCCAAGTGCAACATCCTTGTGTCCTTAAATGGCATGTGGTACCCTGGGCTGTGAGTATATGTGACTAATACACTTCCTTCTGTCCCATCTGTCCAGGATTGGGTGTCTTGTGTTTGGCCATTCCCATACCACTAGGGTGGCAATCCTTCTCCCACTAATAGGGTGAAGAGGAAGAGATTAAAACAGCGTTTCAAGCCCATAGGAGTTATCTCAGGCTGTTCCTGTACTCTTTTGACTTGCAGAAGTGGTTGATTCTTTGGCTGGGCAGAGAAAATATCAGATGAGCCTTGAACATATTGTGATGCCAGTAAGAAAGTACTTCTTTTCATTTTACAAAAAAAAAAACCACAAATCAACATTGTCCATCCTCCCCCCTGCCCCCCAAGATTTTGGCAATTTCCAGAGTTGTAGCTCTAGTAATTATCTGTCCACTCTAATCATTTTCATAGTCCTTACTTTAACTATAATTCTCAAAGAACTTTTGGAACGGTAATACTAAGTCCAGACTTCCAAGAATGTACCAGGCTTTTTCATTGCATGGAGTCTACTCACAATCGCGTTTATAACGCATTAAAAATGTCCTCTGTGTGTTCCATTAAAGTGCCAGATTCTCCACATATGTTGCCTACCCACGGAGAGCCCTGTTACACTCCTTGGGAAATCACATGAAGTCATATACAGTAATCCCCATTTAACCAGTTATCGACTCCTCAGGCAGCAGTCACTTCTGGGAAGCCAGAACTCATAGTAGGAGGCAAAAGAGAGTCTAAACACTAGTACTCCAAAGATGCGGGTCTGAAACTTTCAAACAAAAGAGATAAACTACACAAAGCACCAAGAGCAACTTTGCAGTTGTTAATTGCGTCCAAAAGGGCAGTAAATCATAGATAATCTTTCCAGCCTAAAACAAGTGTATTTTGTTTTGTTTTGTTTTGTTTTGTTTTCGGTTTGTCTGTTTTTTATCTGTGACTTCAGATGGCTGAGATATATACCTCAAAATGAAATTCTGTCTTATAAATGGAAAATGCTACATTATGAGAAGTGACTATTATGTAACAAAACATAACGTTAAAACATTAATTTTGTTCAAGTGTTGGGGCTGCAAGCACTATTTTTCTCTAACTAGTCATTTTTTAAAAAAAGACTTTATTTGAGCGAGCGAGCAAGCATGTGCACGTGAATGGGGGGAGAGGCAGAGGGAGGGAGAGAGAGAGAGAGAGAGAGAAGTAGGCTCCCTGCTGAGCAGGGAGCCCGAAGTGGGGCTCAATCCCAGGACCCCGAGATCATGACTTAAGCCAAAGTCAGATACTTAACTGACTGAGCCACCCAGGCGCCCCTAACTGTTTTTAGTAATAGACTTATATGTTATTAAATGTGATTAAAAAACACATAGAAAAAAGTGTACTTCAAATGAAAGTGGTTCCCTTAAAGCTGTCATCTTAGAAAAATACACACTTCCCAGCAAATATGCTATGTCTTCAAGATCCTTTTAGAACTTCTTTTTGAAAAACGTCTTTGGAGTAAGTTTATAAGCCACATAAGAAAAAAGGAATCACTATTTGAATAGCCACCACCCATTTGTATAAATCAAAATCACATTCCTTCGTTTACTCACCCACTTTATTCACAGCTTTGGCTCTAAATTTTGGCTGATTCTATAAATAAAATTGAAACTCCTTAAAAGAGAGAAAAGCATGGGCTACTGCTCAATGTATTCAAATAACCTGGGACAGACTCGGTAAGATATTGCAGCTAGCTTCTAAAATAATCCAAGTTTCCTTTACCATCCAGTATTGAAAAATTTATATACCGTTGTCCCCACAATCATCACATCCAAGATTGGCCCTCTTTCCTTCTTAATGTAAAAAGGTAACAAAGAAGTTCAGTCATTGTCTCAGAATATGATTTCATTAAAACTGAGATAGTAATCAATTTCTTCAGACTATCAGTCTTTCCTCACCCCTTAGCACAGCGCTTGACACATAGTATATGTTGAATAAATGTTTATCTACCAGGCAATAATCGTGCGAATAAATAATAGTATCCCCCCTAGATGCTGATTTCTACCATTTATCAAGGACGCGAAGTTTCAAAACACCTGGAAGTCTGTCTAAGGTTATCCCCCTGGCCTAATGGCCATTTACCAAAACTAAATGATGGTTTTTATTATGTTCATTGAGTTACAATTCACTTGCATTACTTTATTTTCCTCATAGCCCTCTGAGGTAGTTACTTTTGCTATTCCATACGAGAGATTATGAAACCAAAACATGGGCTAATTACAAAAACCTCATTGTAGATAAATGGTAGGATTGGACTTCAATCAAGCCTCTCTGTGTGTCTATGAAACAGATTGCTTTTGCTAATCTAACAACCCAAGACAAAGAGCAATCACCTTCAAGCACACTGACTGTTCTCCCTTAGCCACATAAATTTCAGTTCTTGACCAGTAAGGACCCTTACTCACTAGTTTTCTTTGGAAAAACACCTAATCAGAGTGGAGGGTTTTCTTTCTTGTTAGGTCCTCCTTTCCCCTTCTGCTTTTATCCCAAGAAGGCAACGTGAGGGCAAAATTCATATCCTTAATATTTGCATACAAATTTTTGCCCTTGTTCCGGTTTATATAGGGATAAGGAATCAAGAAGATGCACTACTGATTATCTCCTGGGATAACCAACCATCTGCTTTTCCTGGGACTGAGGGGTTTCCCAGGACCTGGGACTCTCGGTGCTAGAAATTAGACAGCCCCAGGCAACACAAGATGGTCGGTAACCACTTTCCATACGCAAACCTAAGAAGGTCAGAAATTCTTTGAACCGAACTGCAAATTTCTCCAAGACTGCCTCCATGTCATCTAGGCTGACTTTAGCACTCGATACACACTGTCTGATGAACAGACAGAGTGAAGAGTTCACAAGGTTTTGGAAAACAGAAGCTATTCACCAATTGTTAAAAGAAAATCCTTGCAATCCGACTGATTACCGGGGAGGAAGCGTCTGAAAATAACCAGGCATAGAAGATGTTGTCAAATGTCAAATTCTATCAATGTCAAATTCTATCTTCTTATAGCTCTTAGATTCATTAAGGACCACAATGATCTATCCTACATTGACCACACAGTCACTGGTTATTTATTATATACTAGGTCTCTGATAACCAAGGAAGGGAAAGTCCTTGTCCTCAAGGAACTTGCAGTCTATTATGGAAGGCATATAAATCAACAATTCCTGATGCATTGTAGTAAATGCAGCAAGAGTAATAAGCTCAAGTCACAGTGGCAGCACAGGGAAATGACTTTTTCTTTCTGAAGTTAGAGGAAATCTCAGAGAAGATGAAAAGCAACTGGATCATGGTAAGTGAAGTGGAAGTTAACCAAGCAGAATGGTGCAGAAACAGCATTCCAGAGAAGGAACGGCATGTACAAAGATATGGGGACATGCCATTAATAGACTATGTGCGGGAAATTACAAGCGTTCTGATATTTATGGAGCATAAATTATATGCGTGGGAACAGTTTCCAAGAAAGACAAAGCTGGAGATATTTGTGGGGTCAGAACACAAAGTATCTGCTAAGATTATTGTGTTCTTTCCCAGAAGGAATGGGGAGGCATTGAAGGTTTTCGAGTCGGGGAGTGAGATGCTCAGATTTGCTTTGAAGAATGATCAGGGTGGAGGATGGAAAGGGCCAGGTCAAGACAGGTCAGAAGGATTGGGACGGCATTTAATTAATGAGTGGGGGAGCATGATGTTCTCCCATTTTCGTCTCAATTTTTCATAAGTGCAGAATGAAGAGAATGAAATCCAACTTTCTACTTCCCCACACCCAGGCATCTCATGTGCTACCTTACGTTCTTTGGCACTTATGGCATTACATGAGTTCAATTTCTATCCACTCCCCAAGCTCAGCAGGCAGTAACCGGGCAAATCAAGGCCCCATTTGGTTAGTCAGTATTGCAATATGGCGACTGTAACACAGAAGTTATATTTGACTTCATTGACTCCGCTGGATCTTTTCCACTGTTAAAAGTCTTACATCTAGGGCCACCTGGGGGGCATAGTCAGTTTCCAACTCTTGGTTTCAGCTCAGGTCATGATCTTAAGGTCATGAGATCGAGCCCGTGTCAGGTTCCATGCTGAGCAAGGAATCTGCTTAAGATTCTCTCCCCCTCTCCCTCTAACCCCCCAATAAATGAATAAATCTTAAAAAAAAAAAAAGTTTCACATCTAGAGAGTCTTCCCTTTTTCCCTTTCCAGGTCTCATCCCACAGAGGCAGACTCACCATAAGGTGCTTGCTAGCAGCTTTCAGATAGAAACAAAGCACAGCTGGATTCCCCAAAGGCAGCGATTCCCTGAAGATTTGCTGAGGCTTTGCATCACTGCAGGAACCAAATAATGGGGGGATAAGAAAATATGAAGCTGTGAGTTTAGTCCCAAGGGTCTTTAGTTCTATATCTGCTACAGCGCTCACCTTGAATTTTCCAGCTTCAAATGTCTTTGTTACCTCACAAAAGTTGGCAGCCTACTTTCACTTCTGCCTGTACCCCCATCACCAGGCCACCAGCAAGCTGAAAGGCCACAAAGACTGATTTGCTTGGGCACAAGTACCACTCCTGAGAGTCAGCAAACAGGAGTCTTATCTTTTGTTTTTACAAGCCAGAAATCCTTAGCCTTGCTCTGTTTGTGTGTGTGTGTGTTGACTAGAACTGTATCAGGGATTTCTTGGCTTATATATCAGTCTCAGGTCACATTCATATCTAACCCTTTTCTAATTTCACCCCATCCTACACACACCACACACACACACACACACACACACACACACACCTCTCTTCCCACCTCCCTTTCTAAGAATATCCTGTCTTCTCTGGTCATCCTGGTCACCCAACAAGGCTGAGAGTAGGTCCAACCTTGTTTATAAACAAACCTTGGCCAACCCAGACCATTTCAATGTCAACTACCTCCATAGGGTATATTCCTTTCAATATATACTGAGCCTACTAGCATTCTACTATGTGCCAAGAGTTGCACTAAGCATCAGATAACACTTATTCTCATTTAATCTCCAAAACAACTCTGTAAAGAAGATGCTGTTACGGTACTCACATTCTTAACAGAGGGAAACTTAAGTAGGCACTGATTTGACTTCTTCAGATATGCTATATTTTTTATTTTTTTTTTAAGATTTTTTAAAAATCTACTTATTTGAGAGAGACAGAGAGAGTGAGAGAGAGAACATGAGCAGAGCGAGGGGCAGAGGGAGAAGCAGACTCCCTGCTGAGCAGGGAGCCTGATGCAGGACTCCATCCTGGGACTCTGGGATCATGACCTGAGCCCAAGGCAGAGGCTCAACTGACTGAGCCACCCAGGTGCTCCATATATGCTATGATATTAAGTATGAGTGTGTGTGTGTTTGTGTTTTGTGTGTGTGTGTGTGTGCCACTCATTCTACCATTTTTCCCCTCTTTCTACCTGATCTGGGTTTTTTTGTTTGTTTGGTTTGGTTTTTTTAAAGATTTTATTTATTTATTTGACAGAGAGAGATCACAAATAGGCAGAGAAGTAGGCAGAGTGAGAGGGAGGGAAGCAGGCTCCCCACTGAGCAGAGAGCCCAATGTGGGGCTCGATCCCAGGACCCTGAGATCATGACCTGAGCCAAAGGCAGAGGCTTTAACCCACTGAGCCACCCAGGCGCCCCTGATCTGGGTTTAATTGAACACTATTTTATCTCCACTAATTATGTATTATTCATACCTCTTTTTCAAATGTTTTTGCTCATAAGGGCAAAGACTATTATATACATTTTTAAGTAAGTCCTATTTCTTCCTATAGGTTCCCATAGGTTTTTTCTTTCTCTGAAAGGTTCAAGAAATTTCATTAACTGGCATTAATCATTGTCCAGCTTTTCTTGTTCTTAGGGTGGAGGCAATGTTCGGTCAAGGTCTCTGCATCTCTGAGCTGAAAACAGAAGCTCCAATACATTTTTAAAAATAATTTTGTTTAGCTGATGCAGAAAGGAAAATGTAGTTTATCCTTTTTTTTAATGTATCAAGTTTTTATTTTAATTCTAGTTAGTTAACATATAGTGTGATAGTTTCAGGAGTAGAATTTAGTGATTCATCACTTACGTATAACAGCCAGTGAACGACGTACATTTGTAAGCAACATGATCAAAAATATCTGACAAATATGAACTCTGCAGTTTTAAAAATGTTTTCTTTTAATTAAACTGGAAGGTTGTATATATCTTCATGCTTCACTGCTAAAATTGATGTCTAGTTTATGAAAGCACTTAATAAATGCTTATATGATTTTGACCACATTTTAAATTTTGCTTCATACTTTGAAAAAATAGCATAAATTATACCCTTCATTATACACATACACACATAAAATATACACAGGATACATATAGCAAATAAATAAGATACTATTGATAAACTATCTGAATGCCAGTCTCTGGATACAGAGGGGAATTCACCAAGTTAATTGTCAATTTATGAGAACTGTCTAGAGAGTCAGCCAGATTCTCCCTGCTGACTCCTTGTTCGCCTTTTTAAAAATTCTAAACTTTCTTTATAGAATGCCCTTTCTCTTTCCTTCTACAAAGACTAGTGCAAATGTTAACTTCTCCATAAAGCTTTCCCCATGGTTCCATCTCAAATAAATTGCTCCGTCCTTTGTATTCTTAAAACGCTTTTTCTAGATTCCTATAATAGATTCATCCTATAAATCCTATAAGACCCTGGAAATGAAGTGACCAAATAAATATCTTCAATGAGCAGTTAGTATGCACCATTCATACATATATTCATTTACATAGATTTTTATGTATATATATTCATTTCCAAAGAATGTTATGTGAGATATAAAGAAATTCCTCTGCAAATCTCAATTGCAGGTGAGATGTTGTTTAAGCAATTAAGAACCTGGGGCTCCTGGGTGGCTCAGACAGTTAAGCACCCGACTCTTGATTTCAGCTCAGGTCGTGACCTCAGAGTCATGGGATCAAGCCCGACATCAGGCTTTGCACTCAGTGGGGAGTCTGCTTGAGATTCTCTCTCTCAAAAATAAATAAACAAATCTTTTTAAAAAAGAAATTAAAACTTTATTTACATCAACAAATAATAAATTGGGCAAATAAATTATAACACTTCAATGCTACAGTACATTTGTATTAATTACACGTGATATATATATGATAATGTACATCCTTCCTGGTTGGCATAGAGACTTGTCTATTATTTAATATTGGTCAGAAAAATCTGATTATGAGATGGTAATATAATACTGTTAAAGTATGCAATTTATAGTATTTGCTATAATATATATTAATACATCTGCCTAATTCTGGAATGATAGACACCAAAAGTATAACAGTGGTTTTGTCCAAGTAGCAGATTTGTAGATACTTTTTACATATTTTAAATATTTTTTGATAGCATCTGAATGTTTTATGATGAATGTGTATTGTTTTTATAATTAGAACACCTAAATAGCTATTTTTGTATTGGGAAAAATATATACAAAAATAGTGTTGGAAAATGAAAATCTTGCATAAACTGTTAAAGTTTTTAAACAGTAAGTAAACAACAAAAACGTTAATTATGTGAGGTAAGGAATGTGTTATTGATCTTGATCTTGGTAATCATTCTACACTGTGTATGTATATCAAATTATCACATTGTATGCTTTAAGTATATACCATTATGTTTGTTAATTATTCCTTAGTAAAGTTAAAAATAACAAAACTCCTTTCCAAAAATAGCACAGTACACAAAGAGCACACCAATGATATCCCACAAATCTTAAATTAGTCATAATGGTATTTGTACAATTAATTTCCATTTACCATCCCTTCTTTGCTAGAAATTTTTAAGCCATACCCTTCCTTTGGAGTTTCAAGGCAATGTTTGCAAGTTTTTTTTTTTAAGATTATATTTATTTATTTGACAGAGAGAGAGAGATCACAAGTAGGCAGAGGGGCAGGCAGAGAGAGAGGAGGAAGCAGGCTCCCTGCTGAGCAGAGAGCCTGATGCAGGGCTGGATTCCAGGACCCTGAGATCATGACCTGAGCTGAAGGCAGAGGCTTTAACCCACTGAGCTACCCAGGTGACCCAAGTTTTTTTTTTTCCCCAGATAAAATACATGCTAAGAGGAATGATTTCTGTCTGGTTCTCAATCCAAATATCCCATGATTTTTTTTTTTATTAATTAACAACATTCTTCAATTGAAAAAGTATTACACACATGGTAAAATTTTAACAAGGCAAAGGGTATAGAATATAAAAGATATCTCCCTACCACCGTTGACATCCAGATCCTATCCCTGGGGACACTCACTATTAATGGTGTCTTATGTATACTTTCATATAAAAGTTGGAGCTGTCTATTTTTCTTTACACAAATAACAGCATAGTACTCACACTCTGCTGTATTCTGCTTTGTACAGTTAACCCGATATCTCAGAAACTTTTTTGTAAGTTCATATAAATCTGTCACATTCTTCAAAGAGCTTAACACTGTACAGAATTTATTTAAACATTTGCCTGAATGAAAGGCATGAAGGGGTTTTTACTCTTTTGCTATTATAAACACACCTGCAATAAATATCCCTGTGGGTAGATGTATATGTATTTTAGCATGTGATATCTCTGGGTAAAATTCAAATAAAACAATTAATGGAACAAATAATATGTGCATTTTTTATCTTGATAAATATTCTTAATTGGCCTCTGAAGTACTGTCATCAGTATCCCCTTTAACCAACAGTATGAGAGTGTCTTTTAGTTCACTACTTCCTCTGACTATTCTTCTATGTATGACTTAATATTGGGATCTTTATCAATCTGCTAAGAGAAAAAGAATTGTATACTTGTTTACGTTTAGATTTTTAAAATTATGGGTAAGATTAAGCATCTTTTCATATTTACAAGCCAATTGTATATATTTTTCCCTGTGATTTGCCTATTTGTACACTTTGCTCATCCTTATATTGGTCTGTCTTTTTCTTATTTGGGAGGGCTCTCTATATCTTAGGAAACCTAGCTCCTTGTATATCATATGTGTTGTCAATATATTTTCTAGTTTCCATTTATCTTTTGACTTTTCTCAGGTGCTTTTTCCTGAGAAAGTTTAATTTTTTATGTCATTCAAGTTATCATTACTTTTCTGTAAAGCTTCTGGGTCTTGTGTCTTGCTTTAGGAAGGCTTTCTTTATTTCATGGATATAAACATTTTACCCAAGTTTTCTTTCAAGAAACATTTTCCAAATCTCTTCATGTGTAATCTATCTGGCATTTATTTTTAAGGAAGGGGTAAGTTAAGAATCCAGGTTTATCTTTTTTTACTTCATAATAGCTAGCCAGTCATCCCAACATCATTTCTTGAACAATTTATCTTTTCCTCATTTTTAAAACTACTAAATCTGGGCACCTGGGTCATTCAGTTCGTTAAGCGTCTGACTCTTGATTTTGGCTCAGGTCATGATCTCAGGGTCATGAGATCAAGCCCCAAGTCAGGCTCCTTGCTGGGTGTGGAGCCTACTTAAGATTTTCTCTCTCCCTCTACCTCTGCCTCTCCCCCTGCCTTCTCTTTCTCTGAACGAAAGAAAGAGAGAAGAGAAGGATAAGAAAAATACTCTTGGGGCGCCTGGGTGGTTCAGTTGATTAAACGACTGCCTTGGGCTCAGGTCATGATCCTGGAGTCCCAGGATTGAGTTCCGCATCAGGCTCCCTACTCAGCGGGGAACCTGCTTCTCCCTCTGACCTTTCCCCTCTCATGCACTCTCTCTGTCTCTCTCTCTCTCATTCTCTCTCTCTCCCAAATAAATAAAAATTAAAAAAAAATTAAAAAAAATACCCTTTATCATATACTCAATTCCCATATTTTTTGGATCTATTTTTGGACTCTTCTGTTTCATTGATCTGACTGTCCATTATTATGCCACAACTGAAGAGTTTTATTTTCTGTACATACATATTACAATTTAATATCTGGTCAAATGAGGCCCTCCTTGCTATTTGTAGTAGCCTAGTAAAGGTGAATTTTGTCCTTTCAGAAGTGAAATTTTCTTTGCCCATTCTGTTCCTAATTTCTATCTAAAAAAGTTAATGTCTACCTCCTTGATCCAAGAGTGGTCAATGTTTTATTCACCCCTACTCCAGCCTCTATGGGGGAGGGAGTCTTATTCTAGGGCCACAAAGATGGTCTAACACACAGCAGACACTTTACAAATGAGATTGACAACAGTTTATCAATCACATATATTCATAACCTCGGGGAGGAGGACACCATACCATGGAGGGCCACACAGGTGTTTCATTCAGGAACACAGTGAACCAGCAGGTGCTAAGGAAGGCAGGTTTTGTGGGAACAGGAGGATGAGGTATCCCCTGGTTCCTGTGGGAAGCTGTGGTTGGTTTGTCTAAATTCCTCTAGCTGGGAGGGAGCCGAAACTTTCATAAGCAGGCACTATGCCAGATCCTTGTGCTGGGGACCATATCCAAGTGAGCACAACGGATAGGGGAACTTGCAGTTAGGCTATTTGAGGCCCTCTTAGTTTTTCCAAGATACTGAGACACATAATATTAGGCCTTACTCCATGATTGACCCTTGGTGCGTTGGTGTCAACTTAAACCTTGATGACTGAGCCTTCTAGGGAGTGCGAGTAGGAAACAAACAAACAAACAGTAGAAACCATCTGCCTGGAGTCTATAGGAAAGGTGGAAATTCCACTGAATATCTTTTTCAAGAGCTCAAACGTGGGCATCCTGAGGAGCAAA
>JAPYYJ010000264.1:0-25000 GCA_028533885.1 Nasua narica | reverse complement strand
CTGTCGCCCTCCCAACACCCGGGCCCCAGTCACCTCCACGAACAGTTTGGTGCACTTGATATCAATGATGAGGGGCACGGAGAAGTCAGCGGCCAGACGCCGCGTACGGTAGCCCTTGGTGACAAAAGAAGAGAGACGCCGGCCCCCGGCCCCGCGCATTGACAGGTTAATCACTAGCTCAAAGTGATTCTCAGCCAGCTGCTCCAAGATGCTTCGCTGCGGTGGGCACTCACCATCCACTGCCTCCTCAAAGTGCCAGTCCACAGCTGTCACCTGCGGCCCAGAGACAAGGTCACGGGCTAACCTGAGCCTGGCAGCAGTCAGGAGGACAGCCTGAAAGGCAGGGAGGTGGCCCAGGAACCCACAAGGAGGAGACTGGGGACCCACAGGGTGGGGACCAGGGCTGATCTATTTGCTATTGGCAAAGTATGTTTCTTGACAGGAAAGACATCTACTCTATGGTTGCCAAGGCCCGTGCAGTATGGGCCCACACCTGTACGTATAGAAATAACATTCCGGAAGAAAATGGACCAAAAACGTTAACAGTGCCAAGAAACCGTAAGAAACTTTTTTCCTGGCTTTTCAGTACATTCTATTTGCTCTATGTGGAACACACAGGATCTGTACAATGACAGGAAAAGCAGCGGAAGAGAGAGATCCCTCTGGTTCGTGGAGTAGGCCGCGGGAGCCCCCGTACCTTGACGCCGTGCTCGGTGTAGAAGTCGGCGGTGCCCAGACTGGCGTAGAGGCTGTAGCCCAGGCTCTCCAGAAGCCGCACGGTAGGGAGCAGCTCACTTTTGTTCTGCACCAAGCACAAGGAGGATGAGGCTGCATCTCTCCCGTCCTCCTTCAAGGTCAGCCCAGGCCCAGAGAGCCAAGGCCAGCTGCCCCAACCTCTCTGGGCAGTGCCCGCACCCCGGAGTCTGCACCTTATAGCTGCCGATGGTCAGCAAGATGTTCTTCTTGGGGATCTTAAAGCCCGTGCTTAGCATGGCCTTGAGGTAGGCCTCGCAGCGGCTCTCCCCAAAGCCGGCCACCTCCCCGGTGCTGGTCATCTCCACGCCCAACACCACGTCGGCACCCGCCAGGCGTGAGAACGAGAACTGAGGGACCTGAGGGAGCAGAATGCGAGGCGCCAAGGCAGAAGGGGCCCAACTCTCCTCAGCAGGAGCAGCCGCCACGGCCCCTTGTCCTTGGTCTCACCTAGAGGCAAGGTCAGCCTTCCCGCTGCTGCTCTGCCTGTCAGTTCCCTGCTTCCCAAACTCACTTCGGCGCTCCCCCCAGTTTCCCTCCCACGAGGCCTCGTCCCTGGCCTCGGAACACCTCCTCAATAGGCTCAGCAAACCAAACTTCCTGACTGTCCTTCAAGACCCACTTCAGGTACCGCCTCTCCTCCGAGATCTTCCCGGGCCGCCCCTTTGGGAAGTGGCATCTCTGTCCGGAAACTCCTTCAGCATTTTGTTCTCATCTCTACTATGTGGGGTTAGCATAGACTAACAGAAGCCGGTTGTGGCCCCAACTTCCCTTGCCTCCCATCACTCAAATGTGAGCTCCTGAGGGGCAGACACCCGCCTCACGGCCCAGGGACGCCCAGCCCACAATGGCCGCTCGGGCTCACGTGCTGACGGGCCGACCGTGCGTGTGGCAAGTGAACGCTCTCCCGCTGTCTGTCTCCTTGCTTTTGACTTCTAACCTCAGGGTTTCCATCCTGCGTACCTTTACCCCCACGACTCCAGTGCCGGTCATGAGTCCGACGGGTTCCACTTCTTCCCCCATGATGACCCGTGTGGCCAGTGCTACTAGGTCCACACCCAGTGTCTTGGAGACGAAAGGGAAGGAGCGAGAGACACGCACGTTGCACTCGATGACTTTCAGCTGGTCGTCCTGGGGCAGAGAGGGACTGGTCAGGCCTGCTGCTGGCTGGGCTTGCTGATGCTACTCCACTGACCTCGACTCTCCCCCTGACCACCCTGTGCGTAATCCGTCTGGGACAGGGGTCAGGGTAACTGTCACAAGCCCCGACAACACGGCGGGCTCTAGCTAGGACCCCTTCCCTCCAGCTTCCAGGCCTACTCGGACGAGGGCAGGAGACAGTGAGCCTCATTGGCCCTGCGGCCCCACAGAATGAAGGGGCGCTAGTCCCTTCCCTCAGTCCCCTCTACCTTGGCAATGAGCTGCAGATTGAAGGGTCCCGTGACCTGCAGCTCCTGGCCCACAGCGTGCACGATGGCTTTAATCCGCTCTAGGGTTTTGGCAGTGATGTCCTGTGGTGGGGTCACCAGCGTGGCATCACCTGAATGCACACCTGCATTCTCCACGTGCTCAGAGATGGCAATGGCTGCCACCACACCATCGCGGGCCACGGCATCCACGTCGATCTCCTAGTGGGGAGGCCAGGGCAATGCGGTACAGGGCGGGGGGCCATTTTCTTCTCCCACTTGCCCCAGGAGGCTCTCTTCCTTTATGAGCCTTGGGAGGACCCCTCCTTCCCGGTCCACCTTGCCTACGAAGTGCTGTAGGACCAGAGAAGGGAGTTTCCAACAAGGCTGGGGAGCCTGCCCTTACAGACTTCTCGGTGGCCCTACCTTGGCCTCCTGAATGAACTTGGAGATGACCACGGGGTGCTCCTTGGAGACGGCTGCCGCACTGCTCAGGAAGCGTTCCAGGTCCCCGTCAGTGTAGGCCACGTTCATAGCTGCGCCACTCAGCACGTAGGAGGGGCGCACCACGCAGGGGTACCCCACCGTCTGGCAGAACTGGCGGGCAGACTAAGGGTGCAGCTGGGTTGGTCACGCTCGCCCATGACCTCCTCCAGCTTCCAGCCCCCCACCAGGCCCCAGCCCACCTCTAGGTCACTGAGCTCCCTCCACTGAGGCTGGCTGATACCGATGGTGTCGAGGAGCCGGGAGAACTTGAAACGGTTCTCAGCTGAGTCGATGGCTTCAGGGGACGTGCCCAGCACCCGGCACTGCTGCCGATGCAATGCCATGGCCATGTTGTTGGGTAGCTGCCCGCCCATGGAGAGGATCACGCCTTCGGGGTTCTCTAGCTCATAGATGTCCATCACCACCTTGGCGCAAGACGAGAAGCGAGTGGAGGCAGCCAGCGGTCAGGGATCTGGGCCTCCCTGCTCACTGCTCCTCACCCTCTACCTGCTTCTCCGCAAACCCCACAAGTTCCAAAGACTCTTAGGTCAGCCAGGCACTCCCACGTGACCCCGGCCCCCCCAGGCTAATGAGCGGTCTTCATTCCTCTCACCTCAAAAGAGATCTCATCAAAGTAGAGTCGGTCACACATGTCATAGTCCGTGCTGACGGTCTCTGGGTTGTAGTTCACCATGATGGTCTTATAGCCCATCTGTGATAGGGAGGGGAAGAAGACTTAGCGAGGAGGTGGGAGGAAGGACAGAAAAACTAGGGCAAAACCCCGACTTCTGACAACACTTCAGCTTTCTCCGAAATGGCTGTGTGGGACACCTGCCTTGGGGGGGAAGCAGGGCCGGCACTGCGGGTGTCAGAGAAGATGGTACAAAGTGTTGGAGGGAAGACCCATGCCCCGTGAGAGGCCCAAGATGGCCTAAGGGGAGCGCTCCCCCCCCCCGCCCCTCCCAAAGCCGTGGGATAGACGGAAGCGTAGCCGTGAACAGAAAGTGCCAGGATCGGGTGTGGGTGGAAGGCAATTGCGGGAACTGAACGGAACAGCAAAGAAAACAGTACGAAAGACGAGCCCCTGGACCTTCCGGAGCTGCCGGATGCAGCCCACAGCACACCAGTCAAACTCAACGCTGGAGCCTATCCGGTAGACGCCAGAGCCAAGGACCAGGACGTGAGGCGTTCGAAACGTGAGGTCGTGGGTGGTGCCCCAGTAGGTCAGGTACAGATAGTTGGTCTGGGCCGGCCACTCGGCCGCAACCGTGTCGATCTGTTTCACGGCCGGGCAGATCCTCTGCTCCTGCCGCAGCCTGCGAACCGCCAGCTCTGTGCTGAAGGAGAAGGAGGGTCAGAACAGAGCTGGGGGAAGGGGGGGGCTAAGTAGAGGAGTGAGATCCCGGGGCAGGGAACGGAGAGGGTATCAGCCCAGGGATGAAAGTCGGAAGCCTCCAAAGCGCCGAGGGCCCCTCACTAGTACAAAGAGTCTCGGCCCCACATCCTCAGCCCCGGGCCCGCACCACCACCTCTGACCTCAGAACGGCAAGGGCAATCTGCTTGTCTGAGAAGCCGAGGCGCTTGGCCTGCTGCAGCAGGTCTGGGGGCAAAGGCTGTCCGCGATGCTGCTCCAGCAGCTGGGCGTGTGCGATGATCCGCTTCATCCGGTGCAGGAACCAGCGGTCGATGCGCGTGAGCTCGTACAGCCGCTCCACCGAGTAGCCGGCCCACAGCGCGGCCGCCACCACGAAGATCCGCTTGTCGGTGGGCGTCTCCAGCTCCTAATGGGGAGGGCGGACAGATGGCTACGGAAGGACGGCGGAGAGGGATAGGTCCGAAGGTTAAGAAAAACAGTCCCAATCTACTTGCGGCGCCTCAAAAAGCCTGAAAGCAGGAGCGCCGCTGTCTTAGGAAAGGAACCAAAGGAACCCCAAATCCCCAAAGCTCTGGGATTGCGAAAGCCTGTGTGCATATCTTGGCTCTGCCTCTTTCTGCCCGCGCAGCTAGTGTACTAGCAAGTTCCACGGGCTCTCCAGGCCTGTCTCACTGTCCCCGGAGACAAGTTTAAGAATACATCCTCACATAACGATAGAGGAGAGGAACCGTGAAATTCTAGGCAGTGTGGAAACACAGCAAATGTCTGCTAACGACGGCTGCTGTTACTGGTGACAAGTCTGTGGGCTGTGGGCAGAGGGGTCCTTCTCAGGGGAGCCACTTACCATGTCACTGACTGGCTTTACCGTGTGATCAAAGCCCACACAGTTCTCATCTACCATCCGAAGGGCCTTCTGGAAGGCCTCCTCAAAAGAACGCCCAATGCCCATGACTTCACCTGGAGGAACAGGATATAAGGGTTGAGGGCCTGGAGGCAGGAGGCGCTGCCCAGAATTTCTATGATTTAGTCTGGTCTCTGGGAGTTTCTTGGGACAAGTCCCACGGTAGTGGTATGTACGGTGTTTCATTATTGAGGAATCTTAAACGGAAGTTCCTTTCCTTACCATTTTCGTGTCTTGTGTTTATGACTGACCACAGAACTAAACTGCCTAAAACGGACACGGGGCTGCTAGAGTGTATCACAGTGACCCAAGCCCTGACGGTTATCCAGTTATTTGCTTTATGCCTATTGTGATGACACCATCTGGGATCTCATCCTTTCGAACTTCTCAAAACTCCGGGTAATAGGAAGATGATCCCACTACTCTTCAGATCCATCCAGAAATAATCCTATTTACAACTCTTATTTTAAAGGATTTCTTCCTGGACTTTCTTTCAAATGTGTTTTATACTTGGTTATAGAATACGTACAATTTCTAAACTGCTTGTTCTCTCATCATAAACTCGGTCCCACGTTGCTATGTGGTCTTATTACCAGCCGTCTAATTCCTGTATGATTTACCATAATTTAACTGCTCACTTCTGGAAGTCTGGAAGGACACCTAGCTTTGAAGTGTTTATCCTTCCAAGTGAGGCTGTGATGTCTTTAGGGCTTTGGATTATCTCCTTAGGATAAATTTTCAGAAGTTCAGGGGCATTAGATAAGGCCCTTAATAAATATTACTTGCTTCAAAGAGGCTTGTGTTTCATAATACACAGAGTAAGGCAAACCACCATCTATGTACAATTTGTACATAGACATATGTACAATATGTACAGAAATATGCACAATTATTTTAAACAATTTTTGCTAATAAACAAAAAGTTCCCTCATTTTAAATAGATTTCTAAAAAAATATATATATAGGTTTCTATTTACTAATAAAAGGGAACTCCTGTCTCTACAACCTTCCAGGTTTGCTTATTTGATTTCCTCTTTCATAAAGTTTTGTCCCCTGACAATTTATCCTAGACTCTTCAAGTATTTCTTAACAATTAGGTTTTTTTAATTATAATTATATGTATATATAATTATGTATTTATAATTATAATTATATATATAAAAATTATTTAATTTTAATTATAATTATAATTTAATTATAATTATATATATGATTGTTTCTTTAAAAGAACTCTAAAACACTAAAATGCTAATAGTAATGTTAGGAAAGTGGATGATAAGTGATTTTATTCAATTCTTTTGTAATATGCTTATATTATAAAAGTATTGATTTGGGGCAAAAGAGAAACCCGACATATTCATACATGCATGCCTAAAAAGATTCTGGAATCTGGGATATATACCTAAATTAATCTCTGTGTGACATGATTATAGGCAACCACTCTTTTTTGGTTCAACTACTTTGCTAACTTCTCAATGGTTCATCTATCTTATTTATATAATAAACGTTACAAAAAGTTATCAAAGATCACATTCTAAGGACACTTCAATAGATGTAAAACATTTAAAGTTAGTCTCATCTGGGAATCAATCTTTTTCCTATTTTCAGTCCACTTCTTTTTACCAACAACTAAATTATGGCTTCAATCCCATGTTTATTATAATTTTCATGTAACAGAAATTCATCTCCAGAAGGAACAACTTGGCAGTCTTGTCTGATTTCTGAAAATTCCAAAATAATTATCTGAGCTTCCTTAGACTTGCTTGTTTAAAGGCTACTATTGCTCTTAATGGAAATTTGGAACACAAGGAAATGCTCTTATCCTTAGCTGGAAGCACTGTGGTATGTGAAATGCTTGCTTTGGTTGAAGTGTTTTAGAACAGTCTAGAGTGACTTAAAGGGACACCACAGGGAAGCATGGTGACTCAATTCCAGCACATTCGACCACCGCTTGGATGTTGACCATTACACCGATCATTGTTCGCTGCTACATTTCCTTGTTTTTATGAAAAAGGCCTCAGATATCCTGCTTTGGTCTTAAATGTGTTAAAATATACGGGGAGCCTGGGTGGCTCAGTCGTTAAGGGTCTGCCTTTGGCTTGGGTCATGATCCCGGGGTCCTGGGATTGAGTCCCATGTAGGGCTCCCTGCTCATCGGGGAGCCTGCTTCTCCCTCTCCCTGCTGTTCTGCCTATTTGTGCTCTCTGTCAAATAAATAAATAAAATCTTAAAATATATGTGTGTGTGGTGCGCGTGTGTGTATCTATAGTGACCGTGGCAGAAAGCGCCCGGAGGAGGAGATGGGCGGATGCCAGCTGCCACTGCGCTGACTCGGGAGAAGGGTTCATGGAACAGCAGGCTTCACCTCCCCGAAGTATCAGTATTTAAATTCTCACGGAGAACAAACTGTCACTGGCATTAACAGCCTAGAGATGCGGCCGTGGGCAAAACTCAACGCAAGGCTGTGGGCCGAGTTTCACGGAGCCGGTCCCACTGCCGACAGGCAAGAGTATGCCATGGGTGCGTGTAACTAGCAACTGCACCTACTTTCCGTTCTCGGCTCTACCCTCTCCTCGGCCGTGTCACTTGACTGCTGCGGGCACCTAGGGTTACTTATTTGTTGAGTGGGAGAGACGAGCTAGTCTGATGGCTAGCACCCCCTCCCAGAGACTCTGACATGCCCACCGTCCGGGGAGCGGAGGCGGCATGTGTATTCGGGCACAGATTTCCAGATGCCTCTGATTTCCCACTCTTGACGAGGACTACCAAGTTTGAAACGTCCCTGTGAGTTCTGAGAAACCACGTTCCCAAGCTGCTGCTAATACAGGATCGGAAAAGCTACACTAGGGAACTAACTCAATGACTTTCTAGATTCATAGGGCTGCTGGGACCCCAAAGGGTGACCTGAGGAAGGGTCCCCTGGGGTGTGTCTCTCTCACCAACGCTCTTCATGCAGCTCCCGATCTTTGTGCTGACGCGGAGGAACTTGCTGAGGTCCCACCGGGGGATCTTTACCACACAGTAATCCAGGCTGGGTTCAAAGGCTGCTGTGCCCCCTGTCACGGAGTTCCTGGGAGCCACCAGGCAGAGGTGCCAGGACAGAGCAGGAGACGTAAAGAGTGAGCTTCCAGATAGCTTGCTCTGTCCCCACACATTCAGACCAATGCCCTTTTCACAGTCCCTGTCCCGTGAGTGTTTTCTTAAACTCCCCTCCCCCGTCTGATCTTTTCCCCACCCCTGTACCTGAGCTCTGGCAGAGGGATGCCCAGCGCTAGTTTGGCTGCCACATAGGCCAGTGGGTAGCCTGTGGCCTTACTGGCTAGGGCAGAGCTGCGAGAGAGCCTGGCATTCACTTCGATGATGTAATACTGCGAAAAGAGAGAGAGAGAGAGAGTCACCAGATAACTAGGCCAGAAAACAAAACCCTCTCCGAAGGGATAGTGAGCAAAAATACCACCCCCGACCAGTCCAACCCGACCAGACAATCCTGACTTCTACTCCAAGGTCTGTAGGGCCAAAAGCCCCCTAAATTATGGATGGGGGTCTAACAGCTAGAACATCAGCTGCAGGGCCTAGAGTCTCACCTGCTCAGACTCGGGGTTCAAGGCATACTGCACGTTGCACTCCCCAACGATTCCAAGGTGCTGGGTCACCTTGATGGCCGTCTGCCGCAGGAGCTGGTATTCCCTGTCGTTCAGCGTCTGGCTTGGAGCCACCACTATGGACTCGCCAGTATGGATGCCCAGGGGGTCCAAATTCTCCATGTTACACACCTGGGAAAGAAGGTCCCATGGAGGTCGCTGCCAAAGGGAGTCAAGAGAGGCAGGAGACTGCAAGCCAGGGCCCTGCTGCTTCCGGTGAGACGCCACTGTGGGTCTCAGGGACACCGAACCCTCGCAGATCTGAGCGCCGGCGCTGCTCTTACTAGAGCTCATAGTGCCTGACGGTACCCCCACCCCCCCATCACTCACCGTGACACAGTTGCCATAGGCGTCTCTCACCACCTCGTACTCAATCTCCTTCCACCCCTTCAGGGACTTGTCGACCAGCACTTGGCTCGTGTGGGCAAAAGCCGGGGCCACAAGAGCAAGCAGCTCCTCTCTGTTAGAGGCAAAGCCAGAGCCCAGGCCGCCGAGGGCAAAGGCTGCACGCACCAGCACAGGGTACCCCAGCCGCTCGGCAGCTGCCTGGGCCTGTAAGGCGCAGAAGAGATGAACAAACAGATCAGGCCTCGGCTGCTGGCTGCACGGAGGGTGTCTGGCTCCAGAGAAAATAAGATACAAGGACAAGGACATCATTCCACCGTCCCGCAGCCAGCCTCGAACCTGTTCGAGAGAATTTGCCGCCTCACTGGGGGCCACGTGCTCTCCGATCTCCGCCATCCTGGAGGCAAAGGCGCGCCGGTCTTCCGTGAGTTCGATGGTCTCCACGGGTGTGCCCAGGACCCGGACCCCATACCGAGCTAACACTCCGGCCTTTGTCAGCTCCACACCACAGTTCAGAGCTGTCTGGCCCCCAAAAGTCAGTAAGATGCCATCTGGGCGCTCATTACGGATCACCTGAGGGAGGAGAGGAATAATAAGCAGTAAGACCTTGGGGGTCCATAGGAGGGGATCAAAGGAGTTTGGAACCCAGAATGACCACAGGATCCCCCTACCCACGTGGGTCCCCTCCTCAGACCAGCCTTACCCCAGTCATACCTGGGTTACGTAGTGAGGCGTTATGGGAAGGAAATAGACCTTGTCAGCCAGCCCCTGGGAAGTCTGCACTGTCGCAATGTTGGGGTTGATCAGCAAGGTCTGGATGTTTTCCTCCTTCAGGGCCTTAATCGCCTAGGGGGACAAAAATGGCCTATCAGCCTCGCTTGCATAAACAAGGCTATCAACGGTCTTGGACCACCAGCGTGCCTCTTCTCCCCTGCCTGTGCTCTCAGTCCCTAATAGCCAATTCCTGTTCCTCAGCACCTCACCTTTCCACATGTTCCCCAGATCTCCCGGCTCATTCCCTCCTCACAACCAACGTTCGCGCCTCAGCCCTCTCCTCAAGACTACCCATCCCTGAGGGTCACACACCGGGAGGGCCAGGGATAGACATGCTTCACCTGAGAGCCTGAATAGTCAAACTCTCCAGCCTGGCCAATGGAGAGGCCCCCAGAGCCCAGGATCAGAACCTTCCGTGGTGGTGGAAGCCCAGAGCCTGGGCTGGGAATTCCAGGCGGACAGAGGCGCTCGACCAGCCGCTCTCGAACTGTGGAGGCCAAGAAAGTCATAGAGTGTTAGAGCTAACCGAGACCTGAGGGACCACCTACGTTAAGCCCCTTGCTTCACAGAAGAATCCAAAACAAGTCATGCCTCTAATGAGTAGCAGAGGCAGGACGAGAACCCAGGACTCAAGACTCCGGAGATTGTTTCCACAGAAGAGGCAGAAACAGTCATCGTGGCTTGGTCGCTTTCCCACCCCATCCCCTTAAGCTTCCACACGTATCTCGATTTCCTGGGGCACGTCCACCTTAGGCCCATCCCAGGGCCAACTCTGTGCTCAGTTCTCCATGACCCAGGTCTACTCAGGGGCTTACCTGTCTGGCCCCCCGGGTTCCCAGCTGTGGCTTCTCTCACAGTTTCCAGAAAGATATCAAAGAGAAGCTCCATATCTGAAGGACCAGCTTGGTGCTCTGGGTGAAACTGGACACTGTTGAAGAGATGGGATCACGAAACTGGCCATTGTCCCTGGCTTGGAGTTGGCAGTCTCGGCGGTAGGTAATGGGGTGGGTGACTGGGGCCCGTTGCTGGGCCTTGCTTTCTGATCTTCAAGACCCTGGGGCTCCCACGCTGTGGGGATTCCAGCACCCTGTCGGAATCACCCCAACTCACCTGAAGAACGGCAGGCTGTCATGTACGATGCCTTCATTGGAACGATCGTTGGCGTTGGTAAAGAGAGGAAGCCAGCCTGCTGGCAATGAGTCTGTTTCCACAGCAAACCCGTGGTTCTGGGATGTCAGAAAGCAGCGCCCAGAGCCCACCAGCAAGCAGGGCTGATTATGGCCTCGGTTCCCATATCTGGAGATGGAAGCACACTGAGTCACTGGCCCTTTCAACCGCCCCCCACCCTTCACCACCGAACCAAACCCAGTTTCAGCTGAGCTCAGCACCCTCAACCGACCCCTGCTCCTGGTTCGGCACTAACCAACACCAAGTCTATTATACATCCCCAGTCTCCCCACCGCTCATGTCAGTAATGCGGGCCTTCCTCTCCCCACAAGTCCCACCTCATCTTGTATGTCTTGGCCCCAATGGCTAAGGCCAACAGCTGGTGTCCCAGACAGATCCCGAAGACAGGTCGGGGATTAGGCTCAGATAAGACACGGCTCAGTGTGGATACCACACTGGGATAGGAGGCGGGGTCGCCAGGGCCATTACTCAGGAAGACACCCTCATACTCTGGAGGGGGCAGAAAAGATGATGTCAAAACCAGTAGTTGAACCAGAGACACACTTGCAGCCCTCACCATCAGAGCAAAAGCCCCGATCTCTGTCTCCTTCCCTGCATCTTAGAGCAACTAGACCAAGGGACAGATCTTCCACCCATGCTGCCTGCCTATAGCCCTGTGCACCCCAGCTACTCACCCCGGTTGTCTAACGCGTGGTCCCACGGTACCACCGTGACCTCAGCACCACGGCCACACAGGCAGCGGATCTGATTATACTTGAGGCCACAATCCAAAGCAAGGATCCGAGGGGTGCCCCCTGCATTGAACACCCGTGGAGCCTGAGGAATACAGGGCAACAGTTGGCAGCCGTGATCATGAGGGCAGATAAACATACACCAATCCCCGCTTGAGGCCTCTTCTGATCTGCCCGCAAATGATCACCCCAATTATGGTCAGAATGAAACTACCGAGCGGTAGCTTGCAACCACTCTCCCACTCTACCTCGGTACCTTAATCGAGACCTCTGGCACCAGGGGGCGGGCATTGGGGTCCAAGAATGGCAGGGCTGAAGGCTCTGTCCCATCCTGGACCAGCTTTCCCAGCAGAGACCCTTGCTCTCGCAACTTCTTGGTCAGCTCCCGAGTATCCACTCCTGTCAAAATAGCACAGTCTCCGAGATCACACTCCCCCAACTCAGTCATGCATGTGGTTAGACTTTCAGAAGCACTGCATTCCAGAACCCTGAGTCACGCACAGCTGTTCTAGGGGCATCAAGATCCTGGGCCATCCTGATGGAAATACACTACCATGAAGTATTCTTGCTAAAAATATCACATCTGAATTGAACCACAACTTCTAGATTTGTTTACAGAAAATAATACCGCGAGACAAAGAATACGCTAAACAACACTACAGGAACGTAATCAACGAAATGCAGATTGTGGGGTACTCGAAAGGAAAACGGACTTGTTTTTGTTAAATGGGTTCTAAGGTCCCTTGATCAAAGGGACCTATCGACCAAACGTAATACACGGATCTTACTGAGATCTAGATTCAAATAAGCAGTAAAAATCATTTAGATAATAGAGAAAATTACACAAACATTGCCTGGATTTTTGGTATTAAGGAATTACTGTTACTTTTTTAAAGATACGATAATGTTATTGTGGTTTTGTTTTAAAAAGGATTCCTGATTCCTTTTTCACAGACACTGAACTATTTGTGGATGAAACGATACATTTGAGATCTGCTTTGAAAAAAATGGGGGGGGTTCTGGTCGTAGTGGTGAAATAAGTTTAGTCCTGAGTTAATGATTACAGAAGCTGGGGGTTCATTATATTATTTCCTCCTTTCGTACATTTGAAATCTTCCATTGGAGCGAGAGCTCAGTTCCTTCTCCAACCCCCAGACCCCAATGTAAACCTTCGAAATCTGACACATTCTGTCGCAACCTTGGACTCAAGGCCCAAAAGCGCACAAGAGACCTATTCTTTCCATCCAGGCGCCTGGGCTCTGCCCAGATATGACCACGCTCGTGCCATACCTTGCAGGCCAGGTATCCCGTGCTGTTGCAGCCACTGGTGTAGGGTGCGGGTGGCACTCCAGTGGCTGGGTGTGGGGCAGCACTCTCCTACCACCAGTCCTGCCACGTGGATCCCCGAGGATTCAAACCACTGTCGATGGAAGAGATCGTGAGGAGCCCAGGGCCACATTATCTATCTTCTTTTCATGTGGCAGGGGCCCTATACTTCAGCCACACTGAAAAACCTGGTCACTCCTTTCACGCACCAAGCATCTCATGCTTTACCAACAGTGCTGTTCCCCGTGAGAAACTCTGAAAATCAGGCCCTCATTAATAACTAAGCATGAGCTTTTCCTTTCCTTCTTTTTTTAAATCCAAAACAGAGATTACCAATCCCATTTCTGTGAAGATACTCACCTCCTCACCCAGGGCAGCACCCAGAACTCCTTAAAGTTCACCTAGACTCACTTTATTTCTTGCTATTTACGTTGTGTATAAATGTGTTTCTGGGTCTCCCTACCACAGAACTACGAAGGCCTCAGGAACAAGGTGCCTGACACATAGTAGCGGTCAACAAACATTGACTGAGTGCTCACTTAGTCCCAGGCATTGTAATAGATGCTGGGGGAGGAGCAGTGAGTATGCAAAAAGACAAGGTCCCTGTCTTCACCATGTTAATTTGCTACTTAAGGAGCCTGAAAATTAACAAAGCAACATGCAAGTAAACAAGATCATAATTACAGAGTATGATAAAAGCAGACTGTAAGATAGATGCAAATGCCTTATTAAATAAAAGTTCAAGGTATGACACTAGGCATGATTATGCCCCTCCCCCCTTAGTAGGGGATTATCATCAAAAAAAGGTAACACAAACTTGCTACCCAATATATAAGCATTTAATAGCTAAATAGAGGACTAGGCCAACTACGTGGGAAGGGATGGCATATTGAAGTCACATATGTTTCATATGTTTAGTGGTAGAAGGTTTAGAAGACTATGGCTGTTGAAAGTGTTCTTTAGGGATCTGCAGGATAGTGTGGCAGAACCTTCCATGGTCAGGTAGACTTGTCTGCATATAGACTTGTGCCTTCACAGCACATGTGCCACAGAAGCATCCATGGGGGACTTGGAGGCTCTAGGAGGCCTTTCTCACCCAGGTTCTGTTAAGTGTGTCGATTTTGCAGTTTTGTAAATGCTTAACTTGTCAGTGTGTCTATAGCTTACAAAGCTGAAAACTGCCATATGTTAACCAGCATACTGCATTATAAAGAAGAATGCGGTCTATTTACAGATTTGCGATGAGGAATGGTCCCTTCCAGGAATAATAAAATGTGTCCCTTACCTAGTGTTCCCTCTCCTAAGAGTCAGGATAAATTCAAGAATTAAAGGCTCACTAAGCCTGGAAAACCAGGACAAAATGCACTTCGAGGAATACTGTACCTAGGCTGGGGTGGTTTCCACTAATAATTTGTCGATTTTTTTCATTAGTTGAACTCTCAGTGCAACTTAGTTTCCAAATTCCAGAGGAATAGGTAGAACCTCACTGTGGGAGGAGACTGAGTTTTCTTATCTAGAGATAAGAACTCTACTGAAAAGTGGCAAAAATGAGACAAGGTAAGGAAAATAGGTTTAAAAGAGCATCAATGTGACTGTGTGGTAGGTGAACTGGGACCCATTCTCACTGGGAAGGGTGTGACCCTAGCTTCCAGTCTCTTTCCCACTATCTTTTTTTTTTTTTTTTAAGATTTTATTTATTTATTTGAAAGAGAAACAGCGAGAGAGGGAACACAAGCAGGGGGAATGGGAGAGGGAGAAGCAGGCTTTCCTGCGGAGCAGGTCTACCTGCTTGATCAAGCTACCTGGGGCTTGATCCTAGGAGCCTGGGATCATTACTTGAGCTGAAGGCAGCTGCTTAAGGACTAAGCCACCCAAGCACCCCTCTTTCCCACTAAGTAATCTTAAAGCATTGCCCCCATCACACCATTCTGCTGCTAAAAAATCTTCACTGGTTCCTTACCAAACTCTTTGGCTTGGCATCCAGCAAGCGCTCTGTGCCTCTCAAGATACTTCAAGCCCTGGGTAGGATTTGTCTTATCACTTCAGTGTGTGTATCTTTGTTCTCTCCAGGATGCCTAACTTAATGTCAATGTCTTCACTTGACTAACAGCTAATAATCATTGATTTGAAAAGGAAAGTAGAGAAAGCATTTGGGTGTGGCTACCTTACTGAGACCGTACTCATCCACTTCATCTGTGGGGATGCCATAGTTGCCGATGAGAGGATATGTCAGCACTAAGATTTGTGCTTTGTAGGAAGGGTCAGTGAGGGCTTCAGGGTAGCCGACCATGCCGGTTTGAAACACTGCAAGAAAAAGGCAGGGCTGGGGCTCGGGCAGGACACCCTTCACAACACTGCCCTGCGCGATGACAATGCCCCAGCGGAGGCTGGCTGCCTTGACCTTGAGGGATGAAAGGGGCTGGGATGGGGACAGGGGCACCAAATGGGGGTGGGAGGAGGGTATGCAGGCGGGAAAATGGCGGGTTTGGGCAGGGCAAGCTGGGCAGAGAGGGGCAGCAGAGAGTGGGATGAGGTCGGCAGCCGGCCTGAGCTTTGCTTACCCACTTCCCCGGCAGTCGACACAGTGGCCCCAAAGGGCTGGCCCCGCAGGACCGACCCATCCTCCAACATCAGGGCCGCCATGGGAACGGAGCTCAGAGGCGGGGGCGAGCACAGAGAAGCGGCAAGCGCAGCAAGCCCCAGCCGGTGCTGGAACCACGTGAGGTCGGCGCGCCAGGAGTCGGTCCACGTGGCTAACCGCGCCGGTGGCTGGAGCGCGGGCCGCGGAAGGCGCAGGAGCTCCAGGCGCGCTGGGCGGAGGCGGACTGCGGCGGCGCGAGCTGCCGGCAGCGTGAGGGGCGGGGCCCAGCACGCAAGGGCGGGGCCAAGCTACCAACAGCGTGCCCGGCGTCTCCTCTGCCCCCACCAAACTCCGCCCCACTGCAAAGCCCCGGGAAAACTGGAAAAGAAAACCGACTACCCAAAAGCGCTCTCTCCCACTCTAACCAAGGAATACACAAAGCCAGGTCGCCTCTCTCTAAAAATAAAAAAAGAATGACAAGAAAAGATGTTTATTATAGTCAAGCACAAATGGGGCACCGGTCCCCGTCCACTCCTGGACCACACTGTCCACAACAAACACCCCAAGGCTATGCCAACTTTCCATCTTCCTGCCAAAGGTGGCTTCAGTCTGGAGGAGGATCTGCTGGCCAATCATGCCTGTCTAGGAACAAAATCTCCCTGGCTGGGCTCAGATAGATCAAGATCTTTAGGTCAGTAGGAAGACCTATGTGGTTCACGAAGTCTTGGCTTTTCGGCGTTGGGTCCCCCAAAGCAGAATGGAGATGGATAATGTGGTAGATCCCAGAATACCGAAGAACATTAGCAGTGAGAAGGAACCCTGTGAATGACCAAAAAACCCCTCATACATCGTGACACCAAGAACTACATCCTAACACCTAGTTCTTTCCTAGGATACCTATCCCCTTACCCAGGGCAATTCTCTTACAGTTTCTTTCTCTAGATGGTTTGCATCAGCTCTGGTCTTAGGGCTCTTCTTTCAGAGAGGTTCTTCCTTATGCATTTCTCTTATCCCTAATTAGAAGGCCTAATTCCTCACCTGGCGCATACACTTGTAGCCATGGAAGCCATCAGCACAGACACATGCCAAGAGACCTGGACCGTCAGGTACACAGGACCCATTCTCAGGACACATTTCTGTGAGCCAGAGAAAAACAGAAGACATCACTGAATCTCATTACGGAAGTTTCTCAAACATCTGCTTCAACTTAGATTATCTCAATTATTTCTAGGTCAAAAGCAGAAGAAGATTTAAGATAATCAGAACGTAAAGTCAAAGAGAGAAAGACAATTATCCTACGGTTTCACTCATATGTGGAATATAAGAAACAGCGCAGAGGATCACAGGGGAAGGGAGGGAAAACCGAATGGCAAGTCATCAGAGAGGGAAAAAAAATGTGAAAGAATCTTCTTTTAAAATTATGTTCAATTAGTCAGCATATCATCATTAGTTTTTGATGTAGCGTTCAATGATTCATTAGTATAGGAAACAAACTGAGGGTTGCTGAAGGGGAGGTGGGTGGGGGATGGGGTAACTGGGTAATGGGCATTAAGTAGGGCACGTTGATGTGATGAGCACTGGGTGTTACACACAACTGAAAAATTATTGAACACTACATCTGTTGGCTAATTGAACTACATGTTGGCTAACTGAATTTAAATAGAAAAATTTTTTAAAAGAACAAAACAACAATACATCTTACAACCTTTTCTTTCAAGGGGTTAGAGGTTCAGAAACTTGAACAAGAGGCACTTAAGCAACTTTACCATCAGATCGAAAATGGAGAATACAAGGGAGGAGAGGCAGTTCATGAAAGGGTGGAGGTGAGACAGCATACCTGGGTCCCCAGTGCTGTTGCAAAGGTTCCTCTGCCCTTGGCAGGTTTGGTTTTTTGTGTAAAAGGTGACAGTTTCCCAGGCATTAATACCTCCAGGACAGCTGACATTTTGGGGCAGTATCCTGAACACAACACAGGCAGTCATAATGCACAGCCCAAAATTGCTGAGCTCACAGCACTGTCCCTCTTCAGTTCTCTCCCCGACCCTATACCCATACTCACAGAGTCTGGAGCTGGGTAAAGCCACGGAAGGTGTTGGCCAAGTCATCTTCGAGGGGATTTGCTTGCAGGTCTCTGCAAAGCACATACTGTTAGCGCTGTGCTCTAAGGAAACACTCTACTTTCATTCCCACATCTTCCTGGGAGGGTAATCCAGTTCTCATTCTGAGTTGTTCAAGTTTGAACACTAAGATTTAAACATCTTTTCAGGAGTCCATCCTCAAAGACTTTCCCATCGACCCTTCACCATAGTTGCCGTCGGGGAGGGAGGGTAGCTAACCACTTACATGATGACAGCAGTATGTGCCTGAGGAAAGTTTGGACCAAGGTCCTTCAGAGAACAGTTCTGGAGATCCAGCCTGAGGAAACACAGTAAATCAGCGTAATTACATGTCTCTCCTCACCTATGGTAAACTAATATAACCCTCTTTTTAGCTAATATTCACCAAACACAGCTGTGTCCAGGGCCACAAACTAGACACTGTGGTATATGTTTTAATTCTGCGCTGTCCAGTTCAGTCGCCACTAGTTACGTGTAGCTAATTAGGTTTAAAAAAAAAATTCAGTTTCTCATTTGCACTAGCCACATTTCAAGTATTCAGTAACCACTCACCATGTGATTAGTAGCTACTACGTTGGAGACTACAGATACGGAACATTTCCATCATAGCAGGAAGTGCTATCAAATAGTACTGTTCTAATCAGTAGTATCTATGCATCTGTGGATATATTGGAAGAAATTTGTTCCTTGTCTAGGTTAGTGAATCTCACATTGTATTGTTATGATTCTCAGATCCACAGAAGGCCTTCAAATGGGAAAAAAATTCAGGTCACATAAATGAAAATTTTTTCCAAGTGCATTTTCTATCACAGACTGGAAACAAATTACTGGATTTATTAAGGACCATGCCACATTATTCTTTCTTCACTATTTATTGCTGTCTGTTCCTTTATCTTTCAAATATTTACTCGGTGCCTATGGTTTTTTTTTTTTTTTAAGATTTTATTTATTTATTTGACAGAGTGAAAAAGCACAAGCAGGGATAAGTGGCAGAGGGAAAGGGAGAAGCAGACTTTCCACTAAGCAGGGAGCCCAACACAGGGCTTGATCTCATAACCCTAAGATCCTGACCTGAGCCGAAGGCGGCTGTTTAACCGACTGAGCCACCTAAGCATCCCTACTGAATGCCTATTAACTGCAAAAATTGGGAGAATAAAAAGAAAACCCTCAGTATCTTAGCTTTCAAGTGGTTTACAATGTAGTAGAGGAAGACCATCGCCAAATATAAAAGCAATGTAAACACTACATTATAATCTGAAAGAAATCACAGGACAGTATATGAATAATTTTGAGTTGTATAAACACTAAGGGTTAGAAGAAGTAAAAAAGAGAGATTTATTTTAATATTGAATAGAGAGCATTCACAGAAGATGCTGGAATTAAAAGATGGACATGTTTTAATTTGGTAGAGGAAGGACATTTCAGGTAGGGAAGGAGGCCTGAATGAACAAAGAAACAAAAGCGGAATGCTTTTGGAAGTAGGCAAGTCTGGCTCAAGCCAAAACTTCATGAAAGGTTTTAGTGGACAAATAATTAGAAAAAAAATATTTAAAAGTGGATTGAGACCAATTTGTAGTGGTTTATGGTTTGAACTTTATCCTAAAGGCAACAGACAATTCTAATTTTAAAACCAGAGAGGGATGATGGGGAAAAAAATTGGTTTTCAGATAGTTTCCTTTAGAGAAGTATTTAGGTAATTAGGGGGAGAGGAGAATGGAAGCAAGACAGATGACATTCAGGATTCTGAAGTGAGAGTGCACTCAAAAGGAAATGTTTAAAAGGAGCTAAAAGTACTCACGTGTACCTCCAGGTTGGAGAGTGGGTGAAGGATACTAAAAGAGATCTAGTTTGGGGGAACACCTGCATGGTGGTTATAGCTGAAGCCATAAGAGTGAATCCTCAAAGTGTAAAGGGTGAAAATGCAGGGACTAACCTTCATAAGGGGACAGAATTTGCAGAAGAGGAATTTACCTCAAAGACAATCGAGAATTAATCAGAAGGGAAAAATACCCTATTAGCAAAGTGCTTTGGAGGCTAAGGGAGCCATTTTATGGAGACACACACTAACCAGAGTTGAAAATAAAAGAAAAAAACGTCTTTTAAGAGGAAGCCATAGGGGCACCTGGGTGGCTCAGTTGGTTAAGCATCTGCCTTAGGCTCAGGTCATGATCCTGGAGTCCTGGAATAGAGCTCAGCGTCCAACTCCCTGCTCAGTGGGGGAGTCTGTTTCTCCCTCTCCCTCTGCCCCTGCTCCCATATTCTTTTGCTCACTCTCTCAAATAAATAAATTATATCTTTAAAAAAAATAAGAGGAAGCCAAAAGGGGCTTTTTTTTAATGAGCAAAAATTATGGCTTCTATGCAGTTTCAACCAGGAAGAATCATAAGGTTGTTTACCCAGCTAAAAATGCTGTAACACATTTAAATGTATGAGAATCATGATTTGGATGCCCCCAAAACAGGCACAGATATTTATCCCAAAAGCCAATCAGGCAAGACTTCAAGAATGGGGGTAGGGTGGTGACCTGGGTGGCTCAGTGGGTTAAGTGTTGGACTGTTGATCTCAGCCCAAGTCTTGAACTCAGGGTCCTAAGTTCAAGCCCTACAGTGGGCATAAAGCCTACTAAAAAAAAAGGGGGGGGGGAGGATCCGGTTTGGGAACTCTTCCAGTATCCAGAGTTGTCTTTTCCTCCCTCACCCCACGATGGTGCCCTCCTGATTCAGGCAGCAGCGGGAGTGCAGCATTAGCTCTGGTGTCTGCTTACAATAAAGAGTCACTTCTGACAAATCTTGCACACTCCCTGGACACAGCATACATATCTGCAGAAAAGAGAAAACTGTTAGGATCCCAGAAAGAAAAGCCAAGAAAAGAACAAATAGGTAGCAAAAGTTAACTGCCAGTACACTCTTCAGAATCCCTTTAACATTGGGCAGGTTAAGTGTGCTATCTTTGTATCAAGTTTGACTCGGGAACTCATTTCTTCACCTAGAGTCAGGAGTCAAATCAGCACACTGGAGACTTTCTGCACCAGACTTCGTCCAGTTACGCCCCTCATCTTCGAAGATCACTGTTCGAACATATTTATTATGTGCTCTCCAGTGACTTCTCAATCTGACAGACCCGGTTTGGCAAGGTATAAAAGCACTGCAGGTATACAAAGAACTCATCAAGCTTTTACACAAGGTACGGTACTGCCAGAACACGATACACGGCATTCGCGCGTGACGAGCTAGAAGAGCCACAGGACTCGTCGGTAGCCGAAAAATTTAAAGTTAATCGGATTAAGGAACGAGGAGATCAAATTTTAAAGGTCTATGTCAGCAGGGCGAGGGCATCGGGAGACCTGAGCGGCGTGAGTACTCGGGGGCCGGAGCCGGCTGGGCTACAGCTAGGGAAGCCTCAGCAAATCCGAGCCAGGGCGGGCTAGGAAGACGGGAGATCCGAGGGCGGGCGAGCGAAGCAAGGTTGCCCCGCAGCTCTGCTTCAGCCCGACCTCTAACTTGCTTCTGTACCTCGGGTAGCGCCAGAGCCCTTTCCGCGCCCAGAGCGAGGAGCAGGGTTGCTGCCCAAGGGATCAGGAATGAAGGACAACCCGGCCCGCGAGGAGCCATTTTTCGCTCCCTCCGTCCTTTTCAGCGCCTCGCGAGACCTGCGCGTGGCTCCGCCCTCCCCGGGCGTGGCCTAGTCGCCCCTCACAGGTTGGGGCTTGCGGCGGCCTGAAGAGGTCAGAGCTCTTCTCTGTGCGCCCCCGTCCCCGTTACGGCGGACTGCCCAACCCCCTCTCCTTTCTCCCCGTTAGCGAAGGCCTCCCGCCGCCGCTCTTTCAGCCGCACATTCCTCGCTTCCGGACGCCGAGGTCGCGTCACCGCAGTGACTCGGGGCCCACTCCGTTCGCCCTCAGTAAACATGGCGGCGCCGCGTGAGGTGGCCAGGGGGCGGGCCCCAGCTGTCACTCAGCCGGCACGTGGCAGGCCGGGCTCGGCCGCCTCGCAGCACCCAAAGGTGGAGACCCGGCAAATGGGCCGCACCCGGGCGGGCCAGCACATGGGGGCCCGTGCCAGGAGGCTCCCGGGAATGGTGCGGAGGCGGGGAGGGCGGGGCGAGCTGGTCCCCCGCGTGGAGGCGCGGGAAGGTCTGAGTTGAGACCGCGTGGTGTAGTGGCTAAGCTACCTCACGTGTGGAGGGAAGGCGGGAAGCCAGCAAATAAAGAGGGTAAGGGTGATACAAGAGCGAAGAGTGAAGGGCAAACCCCGGCGGGAGGAGACGAGCCCGGGGAGGCTCTGGGCACCCGGGCACCTGCATCTCAGTCCGGAGACCGCGTGGCGGCCGGATCCTTGGGGAGGCGGGAGGGGCGGGATAGACGCTTGCCAGCCGCCTTATCTCCTTTTCCTTCCCAGAAGAGCGGAGCGATGCTGATCTCAGGAAAAACGACTGGACCTTCTTAGCCCTGGCTGAGCCGCGGAGGTAAGGGAAAGGCGAGCTCTGCCCCCGGGCGGCCCTGGGGAACCCCGAGCGCGCGTAGCGACTGCGTGTTGCCTTTGATTAGGAGCAGGCAAAAGCTCGTCAAAGCTGACTCATCTAGAATAAGTGGCCGGCCCGGCTTCCCTTCCCCATACCCGCAGGTATGTGGAATCTCCTTGAAAGGGTTTACTTTCAGCTGGCTGGTACGTTCTCTAAGGCATTGGTAGTTCTTAACATTTTAATGAGGGTACCAAAGCTTTCAGACCTGGAGGAATTCTAGGCACAAGGGCAGATTTTGAAGGTATCTTTTTTGGGACAAGGGGTCCTACAGTGGTCTCCTTTGCTTTTTGTAGGAGTCAAGGCACTTCAGAGCAGGCGGGCAAAGGGGGGGGTACAGTGGTGTAGAAGAGCCTCTTCCGTTTCTGTGTGTGTTGCACTTTTAGAAATGGGTCTCACAGCCCACCACTTGTGCCCTGTGTGTTACAGTTTTGGTGAAACCACTCTGCTGTTTTGGCTCCCCCTCTCAGAGAAATGGAAGTCCAGGGGGTTTAGGGTCGTAGAGTTTTTAGAAAGCCAGTAACTGTCCTGTTCTTAGAATCAGAATCCTGTTTGAGGAACACTTTGTTACCGTGTCAGGTTTTTCCTGTCTTGCCTGGCTCTCTCTTCAGCCATCCAGGAAGGTTCTCTACACCTCATGCAAATAGAATTCTGTCTAGAAGCTCCACCAATTTACCCCTGCAGCAGAGTCTCCAGTTCTCTTTGTCAGTGTTCTAGTAGTCTACACTAAGACCAGTTTTGCTTTCTAACCACTGTAGCCTTAAAGCTAACCCTTTACAGCTGCACATTCTTACTGGCACAAGCAGACACCTTCTCTCATTCTCCAGTATTTTCCATCACCTCTGTCATAGTACAATTTGCCAAAGAGGAGTAAAGATGTTGCAATGTACAAAGGCCCAGGGCATCTTTAGGTTAAACCAGAGTCGCCTGTCGGGAACACTATTCTGGGTACTAACATTTTGTGACTCATAGAACATGTGATCCAAGAGTTCCCGTCCCTGATTTCCTCTCTTTTTTGGCCCCACGAGGTTCAGAGTTCAGGTTTGGTCTGTGTGAGACCCTATCTTGCCAGCCGGACATCTGCCCAAGAACCCAGTGTGAATGAACCAGAAGACAGCCAGGCTGATCTTTCTCCTAGTGGGCAAGAACAGAAGACACAGGTTATATTAATGTGTGTCTAGACTAGTTGAAATCTAAACTTTGTTCCGTGAATGACTGATTACAGTTAGCATTCTGCTCCCGCCCTGTTTCTAGGAATAGTAAGGATGGGCCCCTTGGTAAATCACCTGTCTTACCTGCAGATAGCATTCTTTCTTTCTTCCTTGTTTTGTATCATGCCATGTAACCTTAAGGAAGTTCTTTAACTTTTCTGACTCTATTTCCTTGAGAACTAGAGAGTGTTCATTTAAAGTTTATAAACCAAAGGTGATGTTTTACACTTGATAGTGAGGAATGCTTTTCATCATCGTTATTAACATTCATAAAGTTCATGGTACACTTCTGGGTTACAAGAAGTTAAGAGTTGAGTTGAGTAAGAGTTGAGTTTCATTAAAAAAAAGAAAGAAGGGGGGGTTTCAGAAAGCGTTAACTGTCATCGTTTATGCTATCTGGAAACCTGACATGCTTTGGTATTTTTTTTTCCGTATCAATGAGTATATTATGGATATCCTCTAAAGACATTATGGTATAAACGAATCGTGGATGGATGGGGAATCAGCAGACCTGAGCTCTAATCTAGACTGACAATAATCAGCTCTGTGGTTCTGGAAAGATCACTTGAGTCATCTGGACCTCAGTATCTTTGTTGGTAACTGAGGGGGTCATGATAGTGATCTCTTAATGTTCCCTGAAGTTTTGAAGTAGTATAATCCTGTCCTTGTTCTGAGGATAATGCTGTATTCTTTGAGGATTAGTATTTTTGGTGCAGGAGTCAGAAAAGCAACTTTCCCATTTCCCTGGGCTCCTACTTTCTAATTTCCTCTAGCACACAGTGCCAAGTGTGACTTAGAGTGAAAAGCCTAATCCAGCTTGGAATGCTGTTGAATGTGAGCTCCCTGTTCCCCACTCTGGAGCCTCTAGGACTGAGCTGGAGTTTGGGGGCCATAGGGTGATAGGGCCATTTGGGTCACATTGATTGGTTCCCTGAAGGGGCCAGAGCAAATAGCTGCTGAGCTTCACTCCACCCCTAATTCCTCATTTCACCTCAGCTACTTATAGAGCCAGACCCTCAGCTTCTGCCCAGCTCCAGACACACGCTGCTTCTCCAGGCAGCACTGCCTGCGGACAGAGATCACTTCTCTAGGTAGGTTCCTGCTCCAGGACGAGAGGAGCACTTTCCCTGGCTGTTCCCTTGCCCCGGTTCCCTGGCTGGTTTGCTTCTCTGTAATCGTAACTCTGAACTGGCTCCAGCACGTTGCCCTCTCGCTTTTGAATCCCAGCACCGTTCCCAGATCTGCTATTGACCGTAGCGTTACAGGGAGAGGACCTGAGAGGTAAGTGGCAGGGCTTATCTAGTAGTGTTGGCGAGAACGAAGTGGTTGGCCTAGAGTTTGGGGCTGCCGTGTAGGTAATCTCACTGGGGATCAGTGTTGAGAAGGGGTCCCGCTAAGAAGGTGACACTAGGAATATGGGAGGTGGGGGCTGAGGCTGGGGAATGAGAGGAAGCTGTGCTCCCATTAGTCTCACTTTCTTCTTCCCTGCGGGGCTGTGGCGCCAGGCTGGGGTCTGCTGGCTTAGTACACTGTAGTGGTTGGGTCTGTGCTTACAAGTGGGGGCAGGGAAGCCTTTGAGAAGAAACGTGGGCTAGAGTTGATTTTTCTTTTGTGATTGGGGTGGAGACCTAAGAAGTTTCGTTTGTC
>JAPYYJ010002639.1:0-12522 GCA_028533885.1 Nasua narica | reverse complement strand
CAGAGAAATACAAATCAAAACCACAGTGAGATACCACCTCACACCAGTCAGAATGGCTAAAATTAACCAGTCAGGGAACGACAGATGTTGGCAAGGATGCAGAGAAAGGGGAACCCTCCTACACTGTTGGGTGGGAAAGCTGGTACAACCACTCTGGAAAACTGTATGGAGGTTCCTCAAAATGTTGAAAATAGAGCTACCCTACGACCCAGCAATCGCACTACTGGGTATTGACCCTCAAGATACAAATGTAGTGATCCGAAAGGTCACATGCACCCGAATGATTATAGCAGCAATGTCCGCAATAGCCAAACTATGGAAAGAACCTAGATGTCCATCAACAGATGAATGGATAAAGAAGAGTGGTATATATATACAATGGAATACTATGCAGCCATCAAGAGAAACGAAATCTTGCCATTTGCAACGACGTGGATGGAACTAGAGGGTATTATGCTAAGCGAAGTAAGTCAGTCAGAGAAAGACAATTATCACATGATCGCTCTGATATGAAGAATTTGAGAGTCAGGGCAGGGGGTCGTGGGGGGGTGGGGAAGAGAAATGAAACAAGATGGGATAGGGAAGGAGACAAACCATAAGAGACTCCTAAACTCCCGAAACAAACTAAGGGTGGCTGGGGGGTAGGGGGTGTAGGGTTATGGACATTGGGGAGGGTATGTGCTATGGTAAATGCTGTGAAATGTGTAAGCCTGATGATTCACAGACATGTACCCTGGGGCAAATACATTATATGTTAATAAAAAATTAAAAATAAAATAAAATAAAATATTGATAAACATTAACAAATTGCATCAAAAAGGTTTAGCCAATTTATCCTCTTATCACCACTGTGTGGGAATGCCTATTTCTCCCTACCCTTTTCTAAATAGTGTTAAGAAATGATAGCCACATTTCAATTTTATCTGCAAAAGATGATATGTCTGTAATTTTGAGTTACATTTCCTTATTAAAAAGCTTTAACATATTTTTCTGCTCATTTGTCATTAATAGTCCTGTTCTACAAAATTTCATTTTCCACTTGACTAATATTTTCTTTTAGCATTTTTTCTAAAAATTCTATATGTTAAATAACTTAACCCTCTGCTTTATATTTGCATTGCATTTTTCATTTTTTAAAAATCTCTGGGGTTTTATTTTTGTTGTTATAATTAATATTGTTCTTTTCAGGGAAAATGTACATAATTCATCAGTCTTTTTGGATTTTTCACTGTGGTCTTTCAATTCATAAAAATCATTTATACTCTATATATGCACATATTTTTAAAAAAATAATTACAAGTTGATTCTTTTTATATTACATTTATTTATTCATAGATTCACCTCAGATATGGAATGAAATCAGAAACTGGGTTACTTTCTCTAAATGGATGGACAAGTTGTTCTACAAAATATTGATGAAGCAATTCCTTTATTTATTTATTTATATTTATTGAGCATTTTGTCAGTTACAGAGCAACTTAACTTTTTTTTTTTGAGCAACTTAACATTTTTAACAGAAGAATGATAAATAGATATATTAAAGACAGGAAAGTTTTTTCTCTCTGATAATAATGCCAATGCTTTGCATGTTCACAACTAAGTCCAATTTGTGTATTACTTTAAGATTATTTTCCAGGAAATATCTGTGTATACTGACATAAACTAATATTTTTCAAAAATCAGTAATGGATAGTCATATATATATGTACATATTTATATTTAAAGATTTTATGTATTTATTTATTTATTTGAGAGAGAGAGAGAGAGAATGCAAGCAAGGAGACTGGGAGAGGGAGAAACAGGCTTCCTGCTCAGCAGGGAGCCTGATGGGGGGGACTTAATCCCAAAATCCTGGGATTCTGACCTGAGCAGAAGGCAGCCACTTAACCAAGCCACCCCAGCGCCCAGGAACAGTTCTTATATATTAAAAGTTTAATGTATGTGAAGGAAACTAGTTTCAATTTTGAATTATGTTAATAGGCTTTTTCAAGTTCTATTCTTGTTTTGGCAAAGTAAACAACACAGTAGATTATTCTCCTAATGTGCATTTAATTTTACTTTCTAATATTTTCTATCAAATTTTATATTAATATTCAATTACTGATATGTATAAATCTTTCTTTTTGCCGTCATTGTCATGTATTTTTATATATGGCATGCTCGTTTAAGAAACAAAATTTCCTCATGAAAGAAGATGGTAGTTGAAAAAAAATAGAAAATTTCCCTCTTTTTAGGGATGAATAAAATTGAAATTATTAGTTTCTGAATAGCTGACAGTAATTCAGCTGTGAATCAATATGGGCCTGTCGAATATGGAGAAGTCTTATGTTTAGAAAATTGGCTCAGATTCTACAAGAATATTTAGTAGGTTTGGGTTTTCTACCTCTTGAACAGGCTACTTAGTGGTTGGTCGATTTTGTGAATTTTAAAATATCAGCTATTGCTTGTCTTCATATTTATTTTATTTTCATTGTTTTTGTTTCTTGACTATAATGTTTACATGGTAAATAAAAATGATCTCCAGTAGGATGAATGCAAAGATTGAGAGAGAGAGAGAGAGAGAGAGAGAGAGAAAGAAAGAAAGAAAGAAAGAAAGAAAGAAAGAAAGAAAGAAAGAGGAAGGAAAACAAGGTAAAAATTTGAAGACATTATAAAGTTAGCTTAATAGTAAAATGTATGAAGACTTATAGACTTTGGAAAAATGATTTTCCAAAGAAGAAATCACATAGCACAAACCTACACACAGATAAAAATCCCTGTGATCCCCAAAGCTCATATAGACACATGGGAGCAGGTGCTGCTGGCAGTGGTGAGAATTATACCCAGTGCCAATCTTTCTGATATTTGCTCAAAACTGGTTTTTTGGGTTTTTTTGCTAAATTAAGTCACCTCCCAATACAATTATCCTAGAGGCTATGACTCTTTGGTTCTGAGCTCATTAGGAAAAACTAACTCTGTGAAAAATTCCCAACATGTATTTTAAAACCAGATGAATCAAGAAGCAATATTCCCGTTGCCCAGCACGTCCAAGTTCGTTGGTTTGCATTCTGTGGTTAATTTCCTTAACTATGATTCATTTTAACTGGAATATAAACTGACTAGGTCTACATATTTCAGGCAAAAATGACAGAAACTAGTATTAATTACTATTGCTATAGCAAGTACTTGAACAATTTATCAGAGAATATGGGGTATATGAATTAAACAAAATTCAATAATGCACTTGTTGGTAAGGAGTAAGCATGAATGATTTCACTTCCATTGGTGAGTATGATTTTTCTTTAGTATATTTTTTCTTTAGTATTTTACATTATTTGTTCATTTTAAGTACCATCATGACCTCATGGTTCCTTATAAACTTCATGGTTCTAATTAATGAAAATATTTTTAAATTTAATATTTAAATTTTTACTACTTGGTCTTTCCTTCAGGGTAACCTCTTAATACTTTCTAAAATGCTGTCCCAGACATCTTTTAAAAAGCATCTTTATAAAAACAAAGTAGCTCAGGCCCATATGGAAATTCTCTGACCCAGTATTGGAATTCATGAATAAACTGCATTTTGTGGAGAGGAAGAAGCCAGACTCAAAAGGCTGCATATTGCATGATTTCAGTTATCTAACATTCTAAAGAGGCAAAACTAAGGAATGGAAAACAGTGGAATGTTTGCCAATTGTGGAGGAAAGGGTAGCTAATGATGAAAGGACACATTTTGGACACATTTTGGAAGGAAGAATTTGTAAGGTAATGGAACTGATCTTCATAGTACTGGAGTGGTAGATACAGGACTTTATACATTTAACAAAACCTATCACAAAGGGTGAGCTTTAATGTATGGAAATTTAAAAAAAATATATCAGGTGCTTGGCTTCCCAGAATGTAATATAAACTGTGACAAATGAATCTAACTATAGGAAAAACTTGTGACATAACCTTATTGCAGAGAGTGGAGATAAAAAGAAGTTGATTGAATCAATACCGAAAACTGGCATTTAGACTAAAAACTGTCAAGCTGAAGAAAAGTGGAACTGTTTCACTAGAGTACATAAACACTGTACTCTAGTTGGGGGTTGTTTCCCATACTGAGGTGTTATATAGCATGGTGTGACATCTGTACACCATGTGCATGTTCTGCATCTGCATTATATGTCTGTTCAGATTAAACAGGTGGGTTGTGGGTCCAGGTTTGTCAATCTTAGGCAAGGAAAACAGAAAAGCAAGAGAGAATAAATGACTAGCCCTAGACAGGAGTATGAGAGATCACTATGAACTTAGTTTAATATGTACATATGGATAGATAGAGAAATAATGATAGATATGTGTCTATAAATATGTTAGTTGTATGCATGCATATGTACCCTAGATAGTTTGCTAAGAGATTCTAGAAGAAATAACAATCCCATAGCTAAGAGCACACCCAGCACCTAGTTTTTGGTTTCTAAATGCCATTGTTCAATGAAAAGGACAAGGGCTCTGTAGAAATGGGTGTTCTACAGCTGAGTAAGCTAATGTACCAAATGAGCCCAGAGAATTTTTGGTATTAGAAAGCAAGTGCTCAAAAAGCTAAGAAGGCACAGGTCAAAAGAACATGAAAGCCAAACTGAAAGAGCTACTAATAGTCAAAGCTGGAACCATTTTAGTAATAAAATGCAAAATATTATATTGGATTTAAAAATAATGTATAAAACAAATATGCACGAGCCCATATTGTTGTAAATAAATGATTGAACAAATAAATAAATGGGGAGAAAGGACACATCTTTCTTACAGAAGAATTATAAATATTATAAGTAAATACTGCCCCCTCCAGGAGATGGAACTGAATTCCATGCCTATTCATGTTAAAATACTTCGAAAACTAGATTAAAACTTCTTTAATGTGGGTAAGGGTATATCCAAAAAGATCATATTTAGTGGTTAAAACCCTTCCACTTGTGAATAGGAGACACATAAGAATTCTAGCTAGTACTACAAGTTTCCAGCAAGGGAAAAAAAATGCATACATAATGGAAAAGAAGGGAAAATGTGACTTTTTAAACAAGTGACATGATTGTGTACATGGAAACTCCAAAATAATCTACTGGAAATTGTTATATTTTGGTATTTCAAGGTTTCTGGAGTCAAGGCTTCTATATAAAAAACCACATATTTCTATGCATTGGTGACAAAAATAGAATGTGAAACCTTTAATGATATCATTTATTACAGCATTAAAATATATCCAATGCAGAGCAATAAATTTTATAAACAATGTGCCATCTCTTTACACAGAACATTAGTTGGCACTAGTGAGAGAAATTAAAGAAAATCTAAATAACTAGAAGGTCCTGTCATTATTGATATTGAAAGAGTCAACATTATAAAGATGTAATTCTTAAATCAGTAAATTCAGTGTAATAACAATAAAAATTACTTAGGATCTTGAGAGGTTTCTTTCGGGGTGTGAATTGATATTATTTGAAAATTCGTATGGAAGCATACAGGGAAAATAGCCAAGACAAACACTGATGGAGGAGGCACCTACTGAATACCAGGGTGGTGGGGTTTTTGTTTTGTTTCCGTTTGGTTTTGGTTTTGGTTTTTTAGATTTTATTTATTTATTTGAGAGAGAGAAAGAGAGAGTGAGAGAGAGAGAGTTTGAGTGGGGAGGAGCAGAAGGGGCAGGAGAGGGACAAGCAGACTGAGCACTGAGCACAGAGCCTGAAGCAGAGCTTGATCCCAAGATCCGGAGATCACGGCCTGAGCCAAAACCAAGAATTGGATACTCAACTGATTGAACCACCCAGGCACCACCCCTGGGGTTATTTTTAAACTCCCTGACATTAGACAGGATGTTGGTGCAAGAATACACAAATAGAGCCGTGGAACAGAATAGAAACTCCAGAATCAAACACAAGCATAGTCATTTGATGAAGAATGGTGGTATTTTTGCAGTGCAGTAGAGCAAAGATGCTTTTCAATAAAGTATTTATCTCTTCCTCTATGCTTTTACCAATCGGCTTTTTATGTTCTCTTAAGTAATTTCATTTTTCAGTGTTTTTGTCTAACACAGTTAATTCAGGATTTCTAATCTCTAAAAAACAGAGACGAGAAACATGAGGTTCACCTCTTCACGAAGAATGTTTTATTCTTCTCTTCCCCTAGTGTGTGGCTCTTCAGGAAACTCTGCCTTTGTGCTTGCCTGCCAGATCCAGTTAACTGGTGGAAACGGACAAGTGTAGTTTCCTGAGTGTGATTTCAGCCCTGGATACATTGAAGGCCAACTTTCCAAAGGTATTGTCAGTCACCAGGATAAGTTAATTCCTGCTAGGTTTAACTGCTTACTTACTTTCATTTTTGCCTAATAATTATGGGTATTTAAGGTTATGACTATTGGTTTCATTATAGCTTTAGACATTTCTCCCAGGTTAGGATTTTTAAAGCTTTAAATAATTTGTTCTAAATATTCTGTGATGTGAATTTTACTTTCTTCTTTAACCCATTAGTGAAGAAGGAAATTTGTGTGTGATGAGAGAGTTTGCATATGTTTCTATTTTTATTTATTTATTTATTTATTATTTTTTTAAGGTTTTATTTATTTACTTGACAGAGAGTGAGCAAGCGCAAGTAGGGGAATCTGCAGAGGGAGAGGGAGAAGCAGGCTCCCCGCTAAGCAGGGAGCTCAATATGGGACTTGATCCCAGAACCCCAATTCAGGACTCAGTCCCAGGACCCCGGGATCATGACCTGAACCAAAGCAGGCACTTAACTGATTGAGCCATTCAGGCATCCCCAGGTGCCCCTGCTTCTGTGTTTCAAAGTATGTTGGTTCCTGTTATTATATTCCAGATTAGTGAATTGAGTTCTCAGAACTTAGTCTCTAATATTATCCCATTTTAAATTATTATTTTGCTTATAGCCTCTTTGTCCATTTTCCGTAAGTATTCAGCTGCTTCCAATGATCATATGCTCTTTTTTATTACAGTTTTCCTTAAAAGCTAAAATTATACCTTCTCTAGCTCTGCTTCTAAATTAGTTCACTGATACAATGAAATTTGAAACAATGAAATTTCTGAAACATCATAATATGGTCTGGTATTTGAGTCTGTCTTGTCATGGCTTTATCTGAAGGAATTGAACAGTGGGTTCCTTTCTCTACAATATAAGTCTTCATTACTGGTCTATCACCTATTTTCTTGGTTAACTGTTTTCTCAGAGGTTTTTTGTTTTTTGGGTTTTTTTCCACTGAAAAGACTGAAAAGATGAGGGTGGTCGTAGTGTACCAAGTCCAAACTCATCACCCACAGTGTACACAGAGGGCTCGTGAACTTTCAGGTACAAGAGATTCTGGGTCTCTTAGTGAGAAGACAGTATATAGATGAAGAAGTGCAAAGAGTCTCTGACGCTGTTCCTGTCTGTTTGTGAGACCAAGTTTGAGCTCTGAGGTGCCGGCTGAGCAAATCCTGTTTTCATTGTGTATTCTGGGGTATTTTGAAAGGTTCCCCAGGTCAGATGAAATTTTAAAGGGAATAATGTCTTATTTTAGTTTATTCAACAAAAAGTAGAATCCTTCCTTTTTTTTTCTTCGTGAATCACTTTTACTTTTTATTTTAAAGTATATCACACTGTACTTGGTTTTACTTACTGAAAATCCCTAGGTTAATCACACAAGTCTTGAAGGCCATTTGCAATACTTTTATTGTACATGTGCTAGTAGCAGGTGTCTCTGTATGGATCTGCATTTGGGGTTTTTTAAATGTACACACATTCAGACCTAGACATAGCGGCCTGCCCTGCTAAAATCTAAATTCTTAAACTTCTTCCATCTTACCCCATCTTTTCAAAGCAAAAAGAAGAGAAAGAGAAAAAGGAACCATCTGCAGGACACAGGTCCCATCATTCTTGTCACTCTATTTTTCAAGCATGACTTACTTGGATATTAATTTTACTTTTCCTCTACAGCTCAAAGCTAATCAGGAACTATAGCAAGACTGGGCCCCTTCATTGTTGACAAAGATGCTAATGAAGACTACTTATTAATCTTCCCTTAGTAGTTCTAATTTATAAATTTAGGGAAAAACAATATAAGCCAGTATTATTCAGGTCCAAATTCATTTGATATATCTCAGAAGTAAAACTTCATCATAAGATCTTCCCATCTCTTGTTTATTAAAAGAAAGAAAGGAAAAAAGAAGGAAAGAAAGAAAGAAAGAAAAAAGAAAGAAAATTTGAAAAGGGTTCTCCAAAGATTAAGTTTTCTGAAATTCTATACCATAAATAAGGAATTGTCAAAACACAGGAACTAAACTGGAGGAAGAATTTGGGTTTGAGGCTAATAGATTAAAGGCTAAGAGCCAGATATGAGAAATGTTTACAAATGGAAGAGCAAGAGATTGAGCAATTTCTGAAATGACAATAGAGACATTTTGTAGATTGCTTGTGACCTTAGAAATGGATAGAAAGGAATCATTAAAGTAAAGTGAACCCCATATTTCCATAGCTGCAAAATGCTGAAACTGCAAAGCCATATTAATTTTTTTTGTGAAATATCATTCAGTTCATGAATTCAGTGAAAAAAATGTGCAGAAAACAAACAAAGACATATCTTTTCACAACTCTCCTGAAAAATAAAGCACCTTGGAGATTTTTGTCTGACACCTCACTATCAAAAATAAATGATTATAAAGAAGAAGATGCCAGAATCTCAAAGAAACATCCATATATTGCTTCAGGAAATAATCACAAATGCTTTCATTGAATGCTGATTCAGGAAAATCTGTATATTATTTAGAGACTCTGTGAAAATAAGTTTTACTCTCCAGTCATTAAACACCCACTTCCACTTACACAATTTATTACCAACTCCTATTAATACTCCCTTCTAAATGCCTCTCACCATCTTTGTTGTCAACTGATCTCTGATGAAGGAGCAAAGACAATACGATGGAGCAAAGGTAGTCTCTTCAACAAATGGTGCTGGAACAATTGAACATCCACATGCAAAAAAATGAATCTAAACACAAACCTTTCAATGCTTCCCAAAAGTTAACTCAGAATGGATCACAGACCTAATAGTACATGCAAAACTGTAAAACTCCTAGAAGATAATTGGAAACAAGCTGGATTACTTTGGGTATGGTGATGCCATTTTAGATACAACACCAAAAGCATAATCCATGAAAGAAATAATTGATAAGCTGGACTTCATTAAAATTAAAAACTTCTGCTCTGTTAAAGACAATATAAAGAAAATGAGAAGACAAGCCACACCTTGGAAGAATATATTTGCTAGAGACACATTTGATAAAGGACTGTTATCTAAACTATAAGAAGAACTCTTAAAACTCAACAGTAAGAAAAAAAAATCAGTTTAAAAAAATGGGCTGAGGACCTTAACAGATTTCATCAAAGAAAATATCTAGATGGTAAATAAGCATATGAAAAGATGTTCCACATCATATGTCATCAGGGAAAAGCAAATTGAAACAACAATGAGAGTGGGGCACCTCTGTGGCTCAGTCGATTGGGTTGATTTCGACTCAGGTCATGATCTCAGGGACTTGAGATCAAGCCCCGTAGCATGGAGCCTGCTTAGGATTCTTTCTCCCTCTGCTCTTCCCCTCCCTCTGCTTGCACTCTGTCTCAAAAAAGAAAACAAAAAACAACAATAATAAAAAACCCCAGTGAGATACATACCTATTAGAATAGACAAAATCTGGAACATTGACAACACCAAATGCTGGTGAGTATGTAGAGCAGTAGGAACTTTAATTTATTGCTGGCAGGAATGCAAAATGGTACAACCACTTTAGAAGACAGTTTGATGCTTTCTTATAGAACTAAACATACTCTTATATATGATTCAGCAGGCATACTCATTGGTATTTACCCAAAGGAGTTGAAAACTAATGTCCACACAAAAACCTGCATAGTATTGTTTATAACAGCTAATTTATTCATAGCTGACAAACTTAGAGGAACCAACACATCCTTCAGTAAGGGAATGGATGAATAAAGTGTCGTACATCTAGATAAGGGAATATTATTCAGTGTTACAAGGAAGTAAGCTATCAAGCCTAATATGTGTATAATAGATAAATAGATAAATTTAAATGCCTATTACTAAGTGGAAGAAGCCAACCTGAAAAGGCTATATATAGCATGAGTCCAACTATATGACAGTCTAGAAAAGGCCACAGTATGTAGACAATGAAAGGATCAGTGATTGTCAGTGAGGTAAGGAGAGGGATGTTGAAGAGGCAAAGCACAGTGGATATCAAGGAAGTGAAAATAGTCTGTATGACACTATAATGGATATATATCATTGCACATTTGTCCAAACTATAGAATGTACAATACCAAGAGTGAATTCTCATATAAACTATGGAACTTTGGGTGTCAATATAGGCTCATTATTGGTAACAAAATATACCACTCTAGTGAGTGATACTGATAGTAGGGTAGGCTAAGCATGTGTAGGATCAAGGGTATATGGGAAATTTCTGTACCTTTTTCTCAAACTGGGAAGTATGGATATGTCACAGTTAATGGGGAGTTTTTAAATAGGAAAGTGATGTAATGCCATTTGTTATTTGAAGATAATTCAGGTAACACTGTAGAAGACCCACTAGATTGTGGGATGTTTCAAAGAGACAGGATTATTAATGAAGTGTATTCATTCAACATAAACCTCAGCAAGGCAAAATTGTGTAAGGAGTATGGATTAGAAGCTTTTGGCTTGTGTTTCACTCTGTGAGAGGTGGTGTAGCATAAACCTTACCTTAGGCCTAGGTTCAAATTTTGGCTCTATAAAGTGCCAGCTGTGACACTTTAGGCAAATTATTTTAACCTCTTTTGCCCTTCTTTTGCATTCATGGAATAGGAATAATAACAGTAATTTCATAAGTTTTGTAAAAACTATAGGAAATACTAAGTATTAAGCTCCTAAACTAAAGTGACTGACAAAAAATAGACATAATAATTTATTTATTGTAATTACCATGCTTAGGGATAATGTTTTTAATGATTAATTTCTAAAAATGGTTTAATTCTATGTATAATCGATAAAACACTATTGGCCTATTTTGCCTAATAACATGCCTACAATTTTTCTCCTATAAATACAATTTCAGTAGTGTATATCTGGGTTCTTTCTGGTCCTCCAGTGCTCTTTACCACAACAAAACAGTGGGGAAGAGGAGAAGTAAAAACCACTCTGACAGAAACCAGTTTCTACCTAAGATCCAAGATGGGAAATGTCCCTCCTTGGTTCACATGACATCCCTTATGCCACTACTTACCATGCCTGATGGCAGTAACTCATTTAATACCCAATACTAAACAGGCTAACACAAAATGTCACAGTAGGGTGACTGGGTTATTGACATTGGGGAGGGTGTGTACTATGGTGAGTACTGTGAATTGTGTAAGACTGATAAATCACAGAACTGTACCCCTGAAGCAAATAATACATTATATATTAATTTAAAAAATTAAAAATGGAAAAAATAAAAAAGGTCACGGTAGCCCAAGTGAAGAGATGATGAGAATCTACATCATGACTGTAGTTGTGGAATAGATCTGAACATTTATGGTGATGTGTCAATGATCTTGCTGGGTAGGGAAGTTGAAATGGCAAAAACAAAGGAATCGATTCTCAGGCTTTTGACCTATTTGATTGGATGATTTTTAATATACAACTGAGAAGTCCTCATCTCTCCCTTGATTCCTTATTTTTTTTAATTCTTTCTGAGATGTATCCCTTTCTCCTAGCACTTACTTTAACATAACTCAGCATTTCTTTTTTTTTTTTTTAAAGATTTTATTTATTTATTAGGAAAGAGAGAGAGTGAGAGAGAGCATGAGAAGGGAGAAGGTCAGAGTGAGAAGCGGACTCCCCATGGAGCTGGGAGCCCGATGTGGGACTCGATCTCGGGACTCCAGGATCATGACCTGAGCCGAAGGCAGTCGCCCAACCAACTGAGCCACCCAGGTGCCCATAACTCAGCATTTCTTAAAATTATCTCTAAAAGATACATATCAGCATAATCATTGGTGGAAAGTATAGGATTTACTGAACACCAAGGAGAGATATTGATAAATTTTTAGAAACTCTCTGAAAGTATTTAATTGGATGAACTATATTTCACTTCATTTTTGCGTATGATTCTTACCTCCATTGAATGTCCAGTCTTGCCGGAGGCTCTTCTCCTTTCCATATTTCCTCTACATATTTCTAATCAGTCACTATTTTGGTATGGAACAGTAATTTAGTTTTGCTCCCAACTTCCATTTCTAAAGTCACATGTGAAATTTAAAAGATGTACAAGACAATATCTCCCTCTTCCTGTGGTTCATTTGATATGGTTTACTAAAATATCACTCCCCCAAGTATGAGTCCCATAACAAGGAGAATAATAAAAACTTTTTAATCTTTTTTATAATATTAACTATGAGAGAGAAAAAAAAGTGTAAAAAATAATAAGTGACAATATGCATGAGAGGTGGGATTTGTAGATGCTCAATTTTAACATCAGTTGGTGT
>JAPYYJ010002638.1:0-12524 GCA_028533885.1 Nasua narica | reverse complement strand
GGATTTGGGACAGGTGCTTGGTGAACAAGCGAGTGTGTGGAGTGGTCCCCAGTTAACCCAGGGAAGAAGACCTTGAATGTGGGTCCGAGTGTGGATCCTGCCAGGTGGGGGCAGGGCCTGGCTGGACGTCACTCAGGCTGCGGCTCATGGTTTGTGTCTTTCCTCGCAGAGGTTCCTGGAGGATGCTCTGCGGAGCCTGGAGGGGAGGTGCTGGTGGAGGGAGGGAGGACCACGGCTTTGCTGTTGATTGACTAGTTAAGCCAGCTCCCTTTCTTCACCAGGGTTTGGGCCAGCATTGATGGATCTCTCCCCCCCTTGTCACAGCGCCTGCTTCTCACCCAGCAAGGCAGTTCATCACCCCATTGGGATGGGGGAGACAAATGACAGCAGTGATATGTACTGGGGAGGATTAGATAAAACCAAAGAGCTATCACATATAACGGTGGACAGTCATTTAAAAGGAAATCCATCTCGATGTTGCCTGAGGCCTCTTGGGAAGAAAAAGACATCTTCCTACCGCGAGTTCAGTTTTTACTGCTGGGGTCAGTCTCCGGGGAGCCTGAGCCCTGCTCCTCCTGCAGGTGGGCACGACCCTGGATAACAAGAGGAAGGCTTAACGCTCTTGCTGAGATCCTGCCCTTCCTCCTGCCCCTCCCAAAGGGGAGATTAAGTGGGGATTCATTCTAGCATCTTACTATTTTTTTTTTAAATAGCTCTATCAGGATGTAATTTACATACCACGAGATCTGCCCCCATAACGTGCACTCAGTGGTTTGAGTGTGTTCACAGGGTTGTGTGACCATCGCTGTAATGTAATTTTTGCGCGTCTTCCTCCCCGAAGAAGCAGCCCTGCACCCATTAGCATTCACTCCCCATGCTCCCCACCCAGCCCCTGGCGTCCACTGGTCTACCTTCTGTCCCCGTGGTTTTGCCTGTTCTGGATGGTTCGTGTAAATAGAATGCTCCAATGTGGCCTTTTGCGACAGACCTCTTGCCCTTAGCATCGTGGCCTCCAGGCCCATCGATGTTGTCACGTGATTCAGTACTTCATTCTTTTTAGTTGGCAAATAGCGTTTCCTGGTATGGATGTGCATTTTGTTCACCCGTTCGTCAGCAGCCAGGTGTCTGGGTTGTTTTCACTTTATCGTAAGTAACCCAGCCTCAGCTTCGACGCCCCAGGGCCCCGTTGCTGTCCTGGGCCGCCTGGGGCTGGTGCCGAGCGCCTCGGACTTGCTTCTGGCTTGTACCCTCGGGGCTTGGGAGGGGAACCGGGGTAGCTCTGCGCTTCTTGTTACTACTTGGAGCAAGTTTGCCATCCGTCACAGACCTTTCTTGGGGTGCGGCCCTTTCTCTTGCTTCAGAAGCAATGATAATATAGGTGCCTGCAGGGCCGGGCCCTGGTGACGACCCGAGGGTCCTCTTTGGGAAATGACTTGGGAGTCCCTGTCTCGGCAGGCGGGGCAGGATGGGAAGTGGAGGCTCCTGAGCTTTGATGCTGTTGCAGAATCCACAACCACACAGAGGAAGAGCAGCCTTGGGGGGCACCCCCCCGCCCTTTCTGCCTGTACCTCCCCCAGATGGTGGCCCATGCAGATTGGAATGCCCTACCCGTTTGGACTGCCTGGGTTGGGCTCGGCCACAGGGTGACATTGACCAGGTCACTGAGCACATCTGAGCCCCAGTCCTTGTCTGAAAAATGGGGTGAGGCATGCCCACTTCATAAAATGCTAATGAAAATTAAGGGAGCGGATGATACCGGAAGCAGAGCTCGGCATCGGAATGCAAGGTCATTTTTGTTGCACGAGTAGGCATGGGCTCCTAAGCCCCCCCTTTGCAGCAGGGATAGGCTCCTCTGTCTTTGAAGCTGGTAAACTGAGGCGAGGAAAGCAACCTCAGTCTCAGAGCCACTGGGGACAGAGCTGGAGACAATGTCCAGTTTCACAGCAGATCCGGTGTCCTGTGGCCACCCCGCCTTCCTGAGCGACTGCGGGTCTGCCTTCCCAAAAGCTGCTGTCGCTGGGGTGGGTGTCCCAGCCCCGAGGGGGTTAGGGCTGGTGTCCCAGCACCTCCACAGGGCCATGGGAGAGGTGAGGGGTGGCCAGTGCCCTTCCTAGCCTGCCCTCTTCTCAGCATGACTACCTGGGAACTGGATTTCCACAGCCCCACAGCCTCCCGCTCGGACTTGGTTTCTCTCTTCTGTTTCTGGAGAGTGGCCCAGCCTGGGGGTGCCAGCGTGGGGCGGCATGGGTGGGTAGGCTGGCTTTTGGAGGGCCAGGCAGCCGGCGTGGGGGTCCACGGCAGCGGCGGGGACCCCATCTGCGGCCGAGCCCGCGGGCCGCTCCGTGCTCCGGCTCTGCACCGACCCATATTTGCAGCCGTTTTTATCTTTCCAGCGGAATCTTTGGGATGATAACGTTTGGGCCAAGATGTGGCTGCTGTCCAACTCGTGTCAGCATTTCCGAGGTGAAGAGCTCTAATTAAAGGCTTCCCCGCACGGCCCCCTCCCTGCGCGCTCAGCAGAAGTGACATAAATAAGCCCCTTGTTTCTCTTTCACAAGCAAACCGAGACCCTTAAAGGTGGCTGGCCGCCCCCTGCAGCCGGCCCCCCGGCAGCCACCCGGAGTCTCAGGCAGAACAGGTGAGTAATGGCCAATGTCCAAGCCACAGCCTCGCTCCCCTGGCTTCTGACAGGCTCCCGGGTACTTTACAGCGGGGGCGGGTGCTATGAATTCTTCCTCGTCTCCCTCTGCCCGTGCTGCTCTGGCCCCTGGGGGGGCCTAAAAACAGCTAAGCTGAGGAGCGGCTAGAAAGCAGCTAACAGTGGGCACACACAGAATGGAACCTCCACAGGCCAATGGAAAGGGGACACAGGGTCACGGGGAGGGAGCACAGTCCCCTCCATGCAGTCGGATGTGGTGTCCGACTCTGGGCTAGGCACCTGACAGTTGTGAACGCATCTCTCCTACGTATCAACTGTGTGAGCAAGATGAAGGAAGGAAGGCCCAGAGAGGTTGAGCTGCTTGTCCTAGGTCACACAGCTCAGGGATATACCGGGGCAGGGGTTTGAATCTTGAGTTGAAACCCTGTGCTCTGGCCATTGTGCACTACCGCCTTCCCATGGGCTGCGTTTCCAGCAGTTTGTGGGGATATTTAGGTAAGCGATAAGGCACAAATGTTTCAGAGCAGGAACTCAAACCCAGCTCAGCCTCTGGCCTTTGGCCCTGCTATTCTGCTTTTCCTGGGGACCCAGGAGCGGTTTGTTGGACACCCAGAATTTATTGGGCACCTAGGGAGGAGACACAGGAGGTTTGCTGTAGTCATTCTCGAAGCAGGAGGCTCCTCAATGCACTTAGAGGGTGATTCATTTCGCGATGCTTTGACTCACATAATTTTTTAAATCCGATGTGGTGAGCAGGGTCCGTAAATCTGAGACCCAGGAGGGGCCGTCACCAAGTTGTCGGGGCTCGGAGGTGTGTGGCGGCATTCGCTCATCCAGGGCCTTCCTGCTGGCCCCTGACGGGTTCCAGCTAAGCCCACCCAGCGCTCCGCCGAGGGGGCCCCTGTCTTGTCCCCTGGGATTTGCCAGGCACTGAGCTGAGGGTTTTACCTACAGTATCTGCTTTGCCTTAATTCTTATTCTGTTGCCAAATATTCCCCTATTTTTGCTCTGCAGAAAACGGAGCTCAGAGAGAGTCAAAGACTCCTCTAAGTTCATGCAGCTATTCAGTAGGAGGGAAGGATCCAGACTGATTCACAGAGATCCTTTTCCCGTGATGGCGTTCGCCTCTTGTGGAGGGAGGAGAGAGGACGGGGGCGGCTTGAAGACAGAGTGGAGGACATCAGACATCCTCTGCCCTTAGGGCCCTGGGGACATAGAGCATCCGCGTAATAAGAGTTAAAGGAATAAAACCAAAGAGAGGATGATAAAGGACCAGGAGGGATGTGCAGACTGCAAATTTTGTGGGAGTCCAGAGCGGGGCGGTCTTCAGGGCTGATCTGGAAGGGATAGGTCGGTGTGGGGCTTGCTTCCAGCCTCCTTCCTCGCCCCCACTTTCCATCCCTCGGGTTGAAGCATAGCCAGCCTGGAAGTGTGAGCGCTTAATCTGCCGGGGACGGAGGAGATGAATCTCTTTAACTGTGCTCACAGTTTTCACGGCTCTCTCTCTCCTCATCCCTGTTTATTCTGGAGATCGATACAGACAAAGGAAAAGTTGCTCCCTGGGAGGGCCTGGCTGTGCGGCTTTAAAAAATATCCTTAGTCCTTCTCTCCCAGGCTCCTTCCCCGATCCCCATTGCATTTATTCAGGACAGAGCCATTCCTGACCAGCGATGCCAGGCAGTAACGGTGAGCTGGGAGTTGCCGTGGCTGCAGCTCGCCCCCGGCTGGGCGCCCAGAGGGCACAGACATCTGACACAGGGCGTGCCTCTCTCCTTTAGACAGGGATGTTTGCTTTTGAAGCCAGAAGCAGGAGAGGTCTGCCCTCCAGAGACAGAGGACCCCCTGGTGGATGGGGTAGAGGACCCCTGGTGGGTAGGAAACGAGGTCCCCCTGCCCCCCCCCCCCCGTGCGTCTGGCAGAGGACCCCTGGTGGGTAGGGAGGGAGCCCCCCTGGTGGGTGGGGAAGGAGCCCCCTGGTGAGTAGGGAAGGAGCCCCCCTGGTGGGTAGGGGAAGGAGCCCCCCCCGATGGGTGGGGAAGGAGCCCCCTGGTGGGTAGGAAAGGAGCCCCCCTGGTGAGTGGGAAAGGAGCCCCCCTGGTGGGTGGGAAAGGAGCCCCCTGGTGGATGGGAAAGGAGCCCCCTGGTGAGTAGGAAAGGAGACCCCCTGGTGGGTGGGGAAGGAGCCCCCTGGTGAGTAGGGAAGGAGCCCCCCTGGTGGGTAGGAAAGGAGCCCCCCGGTGAGTGGGAAAGGAGCCCCCCGGTGGGTAGGAAAGGAGCCCCCCTGGTGGGTGGGGAAGGAGCCCCCCTGGTGGGTGGGGAAGGAGCCCCCCTGGTGGGTGGGGAAGGAGCCCCCTGGTGGGTGGGGAAGGAGCCCCCCTGGTGGGTGGCGTAGGAGCCCCCTGGTGGGTGGGGAAGGAGCGCCCCCCTGGTTCGTGGGGTCGTGGGACAGAGGACCCCCTGGTGGGTAGGTGTTCTTCTGGCTTCAGGTCTAGGGTGTGGGGGTGTCTGGCAAGATCCAAAGGCCTATCTGAAGTGTGCCAACAGGACTCAGCCTCCTTTGTGTCACACATTCTGATGTGCGAACATAGCCTCGGCTGTTCTGTAAGCTGCCTGAATGATCTGGAGAATTAGAGTAGACATTAACTTGCAACTCTTCTCCCTGGCAGAATCTTTTAAGTTGGATGGAAGTGTGTGCCAGGCTGCAAATGTGAACCGGATATAGGGGGGCTCTGGCTTTGGGGGACCAGGGTTTGGGTAGGTGCTACTGCCCCCCTCCTCTCTGTGCCACCACGGGACCTGGGGCTCTGAGGGAGGTCAGGGAAGTGTCGGAGCGTCGGCCCTGGAGGTGGTTTTTCCAGTTCTGATGTTCTAGAAACTGACGATCTCGTTATTCTCCTCTGGGGTTTGTGCCTGCGTCTGGACTCTCCAGGGAGTCGGGGGAGCTGCGGGGCAGGGACTCTGTCTTGGATTTGCTGTGTGTCCTCACACGCAATAGGAACATAAAAGCCGATTTGTACCCAACTGGGTTGCGGTCTCCATTCTCCTAACATCAGGTGTTTGCGGTAGGAATTCCATGGGAAAGAGCTGCTTCCCACCCTCCTCCCCGCCCCAGTGTGGAGGTGACATTGTTCTGAGTTCTGGAGGGGTTGGCCTGAGCCTTGCCATTCCTCCTGCTGCCATCTGGGAGAGAGAACGCTCAGCCCGATCAGGAGAAAATGAGAATAAAAACTCAGCCTGGATGTTTCCTCCTGCAGAATCGTCTTTTCAAATCTTTTCCATCCAGGCGAAATTACTCTTAAGTACTACGAGGCAGTGATTCAGTTCATCCTCGAGACTTTATTGGAACCATTTGGTTCGGGCCCTGCGTTAAATGTTGGGGGTATGAATAAACTTCCACTGTGATCCTGTTCTCGGGACCGCTCACTGTGGGTGGGAGGGAGGCCCCTCGGGGCAGATGTCAGGGTTATGAGAGGTCACGATCAGTGCTCAGAAAAGAGGCGCGTGTGGCGAAAGTTGCAAGGCTTTACTCTGAAAGGGCCCAGGGAACCAGGCTCAGAGTATAAGGGGTAAGGGAGAGAGCCTTGTGAGCAGGGGGAATAGCATGAGCAAACCCTCCAGGCCCCTTCTCTTGCAGTAGGGTGGCACTCCGGGGGCGTTGGAGCGTCGGGTCTGCTGGGAGAGTTACTGTAGGAGAGCCTGGCCAGCGAGTTTGGGTCCCAGATGGGAAAAGACCACATATGCCACAGGACGAAGAGTTTGTTTCCAGGAGGAGAAACCTGCAGTTGTCACTCTTTTGGGAAGGCTGCTCTGGTATTTTAGAGGAAGCATACTGGAGTGAGGAGAAAGGGGGACTCCGCTGTCCTTGGGGGTGTTGATGGGACCCCAGACTGAGACGAGATGCTTTCCTCTCAAATGAGAGAGGGGGGAAGGGGATGGAGGCCAGAGATATCTGGAAGTGGAATTAGTACCCCCATCCGTGGACGCGAGGGTTGAGAAGATAAATTAAGAAAGAGGCCAGATGTTTGGCCTGAGAAACTGGGAGGGCGAAGGAACTTGGCTTTGACCGGAGTCAAGTGCAGAAAGTGCTGTGGGAGTGGGAGGTGGCCGGGGTGGGGGGCATCCCCGTGGGGGTTCCGGGGGTCTCTGGGACCCTTGGCATGGGGATGAAGGCTGGCTGGGTGTGAATGGGCCCTCAGGGAGCACCTGAAGGATGGGAAGAGAAACACCAACACTTAAAATGAAAAGGGAGAAGAGGCCAAGAAGAAAGGTAGAAGGAAGAGGGGGAGGAGGGGCCTCCTGGGTTTCTCAGAGACCTGCCGAGATAGCAGCCCATCACCGCAGGATGGCCTGGGGCTTCCCTGGAAGCCTTCCCTTCCCTGGACCTTCCCTGGAAAGGTCCTAAGGGGGGAGGGTGTCGAGTCAGGACTCAGGCCAGAGCAGAGCTGGGGGGGACTCCGCAGAATTGTCTACCTTCCGGGCCACATGGGCTTCCCTTAAAGAGAGGTGACCCGCTGGGCCCAGAGCACTGAGACTAATGGAGAGGGCTGTTTAAGTGAAACACGTCACCCCCATCGAGCCGTGGCTGGGCCCCAGGTGGCACGGTGACAGCCGCTGGCCCATTAAAGGTGCAGCTCCCCGGGTGAGGCACAGTTGCGAGGAGCTGCTCTTAACATCGTTTAATAGCGGGACTGTAGTTAATGGTTAGCAAACGTTTTATGAACAGGTTCCTCGTGCTCTGTGAAGGCAGATTCAATTTATTCGGAATGGATTGGCTTTCCCCTATGAAAGCTCAGGAGTGTATAATCAGCTTCTTCCCTCCACTGAAGGGCTTTCTCTCTGGCAGGAGTGGGACCTGTTTCAGTTAAATAGGGAGCCCCTGGGGGCAGGCGTGTGTGTCTGGGGGTCTCATGTGCGCTGCTGGCGAAGCAGGGACCCGAGTGACTGGGGACGGTGGGCAGAGGAAGAGCGTCTGGTTGAGCTCTGCGGTCCTGATAGGTTCTTCCCAGCCCCGGTGGGAAAAATCATGACCTCCTCGGTTCCAGTGCTCGCTGGAATGCTGGCTTCCTCGTCACTCGTGGGCAAAGCCATTTAACCTTCCTGCCTCTAGTCTCTTCATCTGTGAAGTTCAGCTAATAACACCTCCCTTCTTCTCAAGTGTGTTGTAGGAATTAATGGCCATGAAGCATTTCCAGGGTCGGGGCGAGGAAAGGCTCAGGATCGTGTCCACACTAAGCATTCAAGGAGAGTCGGGAATTCCCGGTGATGGGGAGGGGAAGTATAATTTGACGTTACCAATAAATTGACATTAAATGGAATTTCTGAGGGTATTTATTCAGAACAAGTAACATTCTAGGGTAAGTACGGAGAGCATTGAGCTGTTTCTGTTCAGCTTAGAAGCGGGCCGTGGTTTCTGTTTTTAAATTCGGAGGAGACGAGTGCTTTTCTCATGGATGCTGTACCACCAAGCTGGCTCACCTCCCCTTTAAAACAAAGGTTAACAAAAAGTGGTGTCTTTTGGGAGATAAGGAGGTCACGCTTTCCAGCCCTTCCACTTTTACTTAGACGCAAGATGTTTCTCTGATCTTTCTCCGTTTCCTGGAATTTTTTTCTCTGAATTACACAATTAAACCAGAAACGCTCAGTGACCAGTAGAATGATGACGTCCGTGCCATTTCTGTTCTTCCGTGAAGGGTCTTTCTTTCCAGACGATTGCAGGGCGGGGGTGGGGGGTAGGGGGGTGTTGCTGAGTCATTTATATCTGCTGTCTTAGGTCTTTCTATTGGGAAAGAAACTAAGACGTTTAGAAAACGTGAGAACTGGTCTGGTTCTGGTAGTTAGTGAATGTATGACTTTGGATATGTTTCTCAGTATCTCTGAACTCCGTCTCAGCCAAAACAGAAGTGGTGTCCTAGGCCTACTTTGGGACGGACAGATCAAATGGGCCGTCCTCTGTCTGTGCTCTCAGCGGTGGGAAAGGATGAAGGAAATGAAGAGGACATCTGGAGGGGTTCATCCCCCAACCAGGTGACTCCCCTGGGGTCAGCCTGACTTCCTTCTTCGTCCCTCCAGGACTGGCCCCCCTGGATGCTGATTCTTGGCCCCCGAGCCCTCTGTGCCACCCAAAAGACACCCCCCTACTCCTGCCCAGAGCGGTTTTGGCCATTCTGGACAAGGGATTATTCATGATCTCACCGAGAACAAGCTGCATATAACTTGTCCTTGGAGTTCATTGCCAGGTCTACCAATGGAAAGTGACTCCCCTGGCTTCCAGGGACCAGGCATCCTGCTGCGTCCGTTAGGCACACTGTCCCCCTGAACCCTCACGGCCCCCTGTGATGAGGCAGGTGTTGGGATTCCCCTTTCACGGACCGGCAGGCTCAGACTGGTGGGACACCTTGCTCAAGGTCACATAGCTAGGGAGGGCTTTGATCAGTGGGGCAAGCAACAACGGGCACACATGGAGACTAGGGCTGAGGGGACCTTGACGAAGGGGCTCCTTAAAGATCTGTGGGCAGGGCAAGGGAGCTGGCGGAGGACAGAGCCGCCCGCAGGGACCAGCAACAGCGGGAAGCCGTCACCCACTAGGGCAGGAGCCAGCGGCAGGGGAGGGTCCGCGTTCCTGGAGTGGGCAGAGGTCAGCAGGCTGGGCGGGGCACAGAGCGGGATGGAAAGGATCAGAGACAATATATCTGGGGGCACAGATGGAGAATGACCAGGATGCCGACCCCAGACTCCAGGGATTCGGGGCCCATTCCATTTCACTAAGCTGACCAGCATTTCCCACTCCCAGTGGAATGCCCTTGTCATGTGATGTCCTAAGTCTCCATGACCAAAAAGAGAAGCACCTGGTGATCATCCTGGCATTAGGAAGGGGGTTGTTGGGGGCACCTGGCTCAGTCCGAGGAGTGAGGAGGGTGCGACTGGAGTTCGAGCCCCACGTTGGGGGTAGAGTTCACTTTTAAAAAAGGAATGAAATTTAAAAGGTAAAAAAAAAAAAAGAGGGGGGGGCGCCTCGGTGGCTCAGTCAGTTAAACTTCTGCTCATGTCATGATCTCAGGGTCCTGGGATCGATCGAGCCCTGGGTCAGGCTCCCTGCTCAGCGTGAAGTCTGTTTCTCCCTCTCCCTGTGCCGTTCCCCTGCTCGTGCTCTCCTTCCCTCTTTAATAAATAAGGAAAATCTTTATATATATATAAAAGGCTGTTTCTTCTCCCTTGGTGCCCGAGCCAGGCCCGGTGCCCCTTTGGGCTGAGTCCGCTCTTCTCACGCGCCCCAGTTTCACACGTACACAGGTGTCTGGAAATGTTTTTCCATCTTTGTCACTACCTCGAAATAACAGCAGTTATCAGACTACTGTAGGATCTTGTTGTTGAAAGCATTAATAAAGAAATACAAGCATTACTCTATTAAATCTTAAAAAACATTTCGGAAAACCACATTTGAATATGATTTGCTTCCTTTGTACCAGTATGCACTTTATTTTATGCATTTATAAGCATTATTTTGAGAAGGGCTTCCTACAGCCCACGTACACACGAAAGGTTCCCAAGGCCCCGGGCTGGAGGGTCATGACCCTACACACATTGCAGCCCGTGGAGGTGCCGGCCTGTGGTCAGTGATACCTCGAAGGTCTCAGTCATAGGACCTGACAGCAACTCCCTGAGACCCAAGGTCGAGCGCCCTGGACGAGCTCTGGGGTCGTTTTGGTGTTTCTGGCTCTGGATTCACTGACCTCGACGCTGATCCTTTCAGAGAATCACGCTTCTGAGACAAGTGCTTCCTCAGAGTGTGAGCTCTTCATCAGAACCACTGAGGGAGCTTATTAAATGTAGACTTTCGACACCCCCCCTCAGGGCCTGCGGATTCAGAATTGGGGGAGCAGGGCCTAGTTTCTGGGACGACTCGTGGGGGCCTATTGCTGTTTGAGACCCAGAACCGCTGCTTTAGATCGTCCGTGCCCCGGGGCTTCTGATTTGACCCGGAGTTCAGAATCGTAAATTCAATTTTCAAGAACATATTTAACTTTTAAACCAAGCTGCACTCTGTTTGAAGAAAAGCGCGCAAATGAAGAGAATCGCGGCTTTTCACACTCTGCGTACACGTCTCTCCTGGATGTCTCCACGTGCACGTCTTCTGGACATCTCTCCCCTAGCCCAGCATCGCTAGGGGTCTTCTGCTCAGGGCGGGCTGTGGCTCTTTGCCATCCTCTCTGGCCGGGCCACTCCTCGTAGGAGAAATAAAGCAGCTAGATGCTGTGTGGGGGTCTCTTCCCCTGCTAGAAGGTAGAAGAAGTTACAGATCCACTGTCCAGTCCTTCAGGTGGCCAGTGGTGACCAGGGGGCTGGCCAAGGGGGAGCCTGTCCCTTGGCCAAGTCCTCCTGTGACACAGGGAGCACTCCCCCCACATGACCCAGTGCTCTGCAGATGGGTGACACAAGCACTCGAGTGGCAGGGACGCACCAGGGCTCCGAGAGCAGATAATGGCACAATGGCCCCTTTGGCCCCCAGCAGCTAGAGTATCAGCCGCCCTGGGCTTCTCTGTTCCGACCCTGGAGTTTTGCATTGCAAAGGCCAGTCCGTGGACCAAGGGCAATGACAGGGCTGTGGCTGATCCAGCACCTTTAGTCCTGGCATTTCAAGTGCTGCCCAAAGGTCAGCTTTCAAGGGATAATTGCCTGTGTCATTGACGCTTCTTGCAATATACTAGAATAAGTGGAAAGCAGTATGCTGGCACCTTGCTAATGGGGATGCGCTTTCCAGATTTTCATTAGCCCTTCTGAAGATTGCCCGTGTTCCATGGATGGTCCCTTCGATAGCAGTGAGCCTGAAGACACATCGTGTCTGTGCCGTGAATAATAATTTCAGCTTTCATTTAAATTACTCCATTTCCAGAGCATGATTTCTTTCATGAGCAGTATTTTCATGGCCAAATCGTCCTTTGCTCAGATGGTTTGGTGGACAGAACTCTGGCTCGGAGTTTCCTGTCTGCGGTTCTGCCGGGGCCCGTGCCTCAGACTTGCCGCCCAGAAAACGGGGATATTCCCCGTCTCTCCACCCCGAGGACCCGGCAGTACTTTCAATTTCTATGGTTTCCTGTCTTGAAGGACGTTACCCACTAAATAAGCGGCTCTGATGTCATGATGCTTTTGTTTTCCCACTTTCAGGAACCAAAATATACTTATTAATTAGAGTTTCTGATTGGCATGGGAACCAGGAACATGAACGGCGTCGGTATCATCCCAGTCAAAGGCAAAGAAATGTGACATCTTATTTCTCCTGTGGGGCTTTATCGAGCAGATGCAGTCCGCTAGGCTTTGGAAAATATGTGGCTGGCTGGCTGTGCCTGTTACTACATTCCAGGGCCCCTGGAGGTTGGGAAGGTTGTTCTCTCTGTTCATTCGTTCATTCATTGACGCTGCGCATCGTGTGGGCGGGCGGCGTGCTGGGTGCTGACGGTGTAGCATCGCGTGGGCCAGACCAGAGTCAGCTCTAGGCAGAGACGGAGAACAAGGAAGGAGAGGCCCGGCCGCAATAAATGCCGTAACAAGGATAAAACGGGGTGATGGGGGCAGAGTGGCGGGGGCGCCGCTTCAGATCAGGCAGATGGGAGAGCCTCTCGGCAGAGGCTCCCCCTTCCTTGAATCGGCCTGTTTGTCTCTCTCCCTTAACCAGGCAGGACGCTCACCTGCCCCGCTCACGTGCACAGAGCCTGATGCAGGGCCTGGCTCAGAGGGGCTGCGCTACATTCGACGGGTGGGGGAAGGATGGAGGAATGAATGGTGTTCATTCACACTCTCCTCGGACTTCGGCTGATGACCCCGTGGTGGGCTTCCTACTCCGCGGCGACAGGCTCTCCAAGGTGGGCAG
>JAPYYJ010002637.1:0-12525 GCA_028533885.1 Nasua narica | reverse complement strand
TAACTTGATTTTCTTCCCTATAGTTACCACCAGCATAGTAGCAACATCATCATAAACTTCTTTCTTTATTTCCAGCAGGTATATATTTTTTTCTATTTTATTTCTCACTACAGTAGGGGTGAGCCCTATGGAGCCTGATGCAGGGCTCCATCCTAGACCCCAAGATCATGACCTGAGCCAAAGGCAGAAGCTTAACCGAATGAGCCTTAAATATGCATTTTAAATAAAGTTAAGGAAATACTCTTCTGTTATTTGGTAATCAAAATTTTATTTTTATCAGAAACAAGTATTAAATTCTTAAATGTCTTTTAAACATTTACTAAGAACTCCATGATATTTCTTACTTTTACTTATTATAGAATATATTGTTAATTTTCTTAAAATCACTTTCCCACTTGTATTTCTAAATAGATTCTTAATTAAAATGTTATATTTTTAAAAATATGTTATATTTTGATAAGCTTCTGGAATTTATTTGCTGGTATTTTATTTTGAATTTTGCACCTATATTCCTACATGAGATCAGTCTATAATTTTGTTTTTATGTGCTATCATTATGAGGTTTGAGGCTTAAGAGATTTTAGAGTTTCATGTAATAAATTTGAAAAAATTCAAAGTTTCTCTATAGTACAATTTAGAATGCTATGGTTCTCATTGGTCTTAAATCACTGTCTAAACTTACGTCCATCTTGCTATTTATATATGAGAAATTTTATCAAAAGTAGAAAGATGTCTGAAAATATTTGGTGGATTAGTGAAAAATCTACACAATCTGTTTCTGTGACGGAACGCAACTGGGACTAGGATTATCCCAAGTTTTCTCACAAGTTTTTAAAACTTGTGAGAAATCATAAAAATTAAGTTTATTGGGGCACCTGGGTGGCTCAGTGGGTTAAGCCTCTGCCTTCGGCTCAGGTCATGATCTCAGGGTCCTGGGATCAAGCCCCACATAGGGCTCCCTGCTCAGCAGGGAGCCTGCTTCCCCTCCTCTCTCTCTCTCTGCCTGCCAACTTATGATCTCTCTCTCTCCGCCAAATAGATAAAATCTTTAAAAAAAAAAAGTTAAGTTTATCAGGGTGTTCTAATCTCTCACCAAATACTAAAGAAGACATTTGGACCCCAAAGAAATCTTCCATACCTAAAAAATTACTATTATTTAAAAATCAGTGCAAAACATTTTTAAATAAAAATAAAATTAAAATATGTGCAAATTATTTTGTATGGCAGAGAGTTCAGTCTCAGGTAACCAACAACCATAAATACAGTTATGTAAATATATAAAGTATTTTTTTACACTGAGTCAGAAGGTTTCTCTCTCTCTCTCTTTTTTAGAAGATATCTCTTTAATGTAGAACCAGACTCCAAATAAGACATAATAAACATACAACACAGATTTTATACTTGCCTTTCCATACCAACAAAGTATTTATTTTTTGTTTCATTTCCTTATTTATTTAACTCCCTATACTCAATACTGTAACATTTCAGTCTGGAGTTACATGGAATGGATCTATTTTTCTTAAAAAGTTAATAGTTTTAACATATTCTTTTAAATAAGTAACGTGATTTCTGCCTCGGCGTTAATTATTCTCCATAAGTTAATTGCTGTGAATGTATAATTAATAAACTGATATGAAAGTGAGGTTTTGCTTAAGTAGTTGGCAGAATGTCCCTAAAATCAATAGTCTGTTTCTCCAACTATTTGCACTTATTTCAAGGTGCTATTTTCTTATTAATGCCTTTAAATCTCAGATAATGACCCATGGAAAAGGCTCTGACTGGGTGCCTGACTAAGGCATGAAAAACTTAATTAGAAAAGAAGAAATGTGATGCTGTTGGACTTGTGAGAACACAACCTTTTCAAAGTTTAAACTGGTGAGGGATTTTCAAACTAGTGAGGGAAACACAATATTGCATTCTTTGTCCTGCAGGTCATGGGTTACTTGCACATATGCGTGCGTACATAATTGACGTCACTTGGCCCATTGAACAATGCCAAGTTATCAAAGCATCCATGAGAACTTCACTTATGCAATTCACTCAGTTATTTCCTTTTTGCATGTATTCCCTTGGCATTTTCCTCAATTTTAAAAAAGTAGAATGGCTTTAATTTTCTTACTTTGGAATTTCTCCAATTTGACTTGGTCAATATAATTAATTCCTTTCATGTCTTTGGAGTCGCAATTTTTTCATATTGGTTTCCATGGATTCCATGGTTTCTAAGATCTGAACCCAGTGTAACATACCATAATTTGTAGATGATAAGAGATATTGGCATTGCAGTTCACATTAACAACCTGAAGGCAAATTCAGGGGGGTTTTATGTTTGGTTTTTGCTTTCAGAGCTTATCTAAATGCTCTAACTCTGAATATCTTCACGTGATGATGGTAATAGACTCAACTTCATAAAATTATTGGAAATTTTGAAAAAATAGGTTTGTAAATACTTTCATATTACCGAGCATATTGTGGGTGTGCAATAACTATTATTATCATTAGTCTTCCTTCACATTGAGGGGGATGCTCTTAATCAAGTACTACTGCAGTGAGGGCATTGTATCCTATACAGTATCTTTTTGCAACAAGAAGCTACAGATACATAATCTGTATCATTGTTTTTTAGTTAAATTTTATTCAATTGTCAAAAAATTTTCTGTGTGGCACAATTTTCATAAACATTTAACACTCCGTATTTTAATATCCACATCTTTACTAAATTGTAAGATTATGAGAATGTCATAGGCATAGTGTGGCTGATTTTGAGTAAGCCCTTTGATAGTCTTTTTCCATCTTTCAAAAGCTAAAATAATGAGTGCTAAATTAATATTAAGTGCCTTTTCAGTGGCAGATTCAATGAGTCATTACCACCAAGCAAGGTCCACATGGTAGAATAACTCTGTCCTAACTTTAACTATTAAAATTGTCTCAAAATTTTGAATAAAGAGAATGTAGATATGTGAACCAAATTTACAAATGACACAGAACTGGATATAAAGCCTAGAAAATAATAGTTTTGACTAGAATGAATCTTATCAGGCCATAAAAACTGACAAAATAGAACAAATGAAATATAACAGGGAGAACCAAACACCGAAAGAATTCTAAGGTAAAAGAAATTTGAGGGAAGTGATTTCTCTATCAACTACACACGTAAAGAATCTAGATTTGGATGCTGAGGCTGCTAAAAAAAAAATCACAATCTTAGGATTTATTTTAATTAAAGAATAAAATTCAAAAAATGGTGACAGAAGTCCCACATTATTCCACGGTGGAGTGAACACACTTAAAGACCTGGACATAATTCTAGGTACCACAATTTAAATGGTACATTGACCTGAGGGAGAATATTGGATAGATATCAACAGAATAGGCATAGTCCTAAAAATGGAATAGTTAAAATATATATATATGTGTGTGTGTGTGTGTGTGTGTGTGTGTGTGTGTGTGTATGTGTAATCATGGAATAACTGTGGAAAAGAAAAAATACAGGGATAGGTGGGGGCAGATGACAGCTATAATGACATCCCAGCTCAAGCTGGTCTAATCCTTTGTGATGGTGTACATCACACCATGGAGCAGAAGTTACTAAGAGACTTAATATGTTTCTGTTTCTGAACTTTAAATGTAGAACCTACAATAAGGGGGAAAAAATCCCTGCTTCATTGCCTGTATCTGATTAGCTCAAGCCCTGGCTGGATAACTATTTAAGAAACCAACTTTTTAAGAATGCCTACAGGAGGTGTGGTGCATGAACAATGAATCTTGGAACACTGAAAAAATAAAATAAAATTAATTGAAAAAAAAAGTCTCCAGGAGGGGCGCCTTGGCGGCTCAGTTGGCTAAGTGTCTGCCTATGACCTCAGGTCATGATCCTGGGGTCCTGGAATCTGCCCCCAGCCCTACCAGGGTTGGACTCCCTGCTCAGTGGGGGGTCTGCTTCTCCTTCCTCGTGTTCTTGTGCACTCTCTCTTTCTATTCCCCTCTCAAATAAACAAAATCTTTAAAAAAAAAATGCCTCCAGGATATTGTTGAAAACATTGTAACATGCAATGTCTTTGCCCAATATGAAGCCCCATTAGAGAAATGTCTTCATTATTTTTAACAGAAAAACTTCATCCTTTATCAGGACAACTTCTCTTTATTGGACAATAAAATGTCTGCAACTAATCATATCCCCATTTTCCCTTCTATTGCTTACAAACACAGAATTCGGACACTCACTCACTCATTTATTCTGCATGGAATTATTATAAATGTCCAGCACTGTTCAGAAACTGTTCTGTTCTAGGCACTGGGGATACAACAGTGAAAATGACAGGCAAGGAGCATTCTCTTACAACCTCCATTCTTGTGGATATGGGAAGTAGAAAGATGAAACAAACAAATAAAAGAATACCTGAGCAAAATGTAAAGAAAATGTTATGAAAGAAATTAAATACATTGACCTGATTGAGAGAATTTGACATTTTAGATAAAAATTGACTCCTAATTCAGGGCAACTGTCAAAGCTCTGGACCAGAGCATCTGAACAGAGCAAACTTCAAGAACAAAATCCCCAAGGAAGTCAACGACTAAACCATGGATGGAAAATGGGAGGAGAAGGAAGAGGCCGCAAAGATGGTTGGACTTAGTGTGCCATCAGGTGGGGCAGGAAGATGGGCAGGAAGAGGCAGTGCCAATACTGTAGTATGAAGAAGTAATTAGGACTTTATTCCATGTGTGAGGAGAAATCACTTGAGGGTCTTCAGCAGGGGACAGCAAGATTTATCTCTTGTCTTTAAAATAATCAATCACTCTATAATGTTGTCAACTCTTTAGAAATCTTGGATATGCATATATAAGCATGTGTAATCTTGGTTTCTCTATCTTGATCTTCTAGTCTGGTTTATTTGCTCTCTAGTCTTCTCAGTTTATTTAAATCTCTCTCTCTCTCTATACACACACACACACACACACATATACATGTATATATATAAAATACATCACACGTTTACATGCACGCACACACACGCACACTAAATATATATCCCTGCTAACATCCTCATTTTCTTAGCATGGAATGACTACCCAAAATGATGTGGCTTTCCACGTATTGCCACACATTGGGTATAGAAATATTAGGATCCTGTGATCCAAGTCCTACCTCCTTGAGTATACTATGTTACCACCCCCTGTGGGACTTGCTACTTTCCTTGTTTTCCACCAGGAGCACTTCTGAGGTACCCATTACTGTCTAGACAACCCCCTAATATATCCCCACACATATACATCTGCCTCATTCCCTTACATAATACAGCTTCCCCGAACTTCTTTATGATACCCCCTCTTTCTTATCTTGCTATAAATCAGATGGAATCCCTTAAATACCAGAATCTTGTTTACTCAAATGTGAGGGACTAGAGAAATAAAGATCAAATGATAACTATTCTTTCAATAACATATTGTATCTTTTACAAATCATTTCTGTCTGAAAGTAGTTTTATTCTAAAAATCATATGAAAATTGTGGCAGCAAGTTACTAACAAATCACAAATATTGCCTTCTGAATTTTCTTCCTATCAAATTTGTTTTTATTGTAAATGTCATTTACTTAAGAAAAAATATAAAATGTTATGTAAAAATACATAGTGGCAAATTAGTGAAAAAAATATAGCAAATACAGACTATTTTTAGGACAAAGGGGCAAAAGGAATTAAACTATCCATAGGTAAGGTAATGAATGTAAAATCCTGATGTTTATGAGTTTTAGAGGAAATTAATTATGAATTTGCAATTTTTGCCTTCAGTTTCTGATTATATGATTATATGTCCAGTATCTGTGGTTCTTTGACCATTTCAGGGGCCTTCTGTAAATGGGTCAACCATAGTATCTCATTATAGATCGATTATTTTTAATAATGATTAGATGAGACCAAGAGTAATGGTTCAAAATGTTTCAAAATGGTTCAAAGTAGCAGTAAGAGAGCTTCACTGATCAGCTGGGCAGATATAAATAACAGTATCCTGTGGCTCTTGGCTTTAATCCAGTACTTGTTAGATGGTGAGAAGGTATGCAGGGTCCTAACAAAGGAGCCTGAGTGGGACTGGGTTCTGAGAACTATTGGCCTATTGATGGAGAAGTGTTTCAGTATTTTAGCAACTAACAGCAACTCTGTTGGTATGTAGCAGCTATTATGTAGGTAATCACATAAATCCCATCCTGTGAGCTAGGGAAGTTGGGTCAAGTAAATTTAAGTGTTCTTTCTATACTGAAAGCAGAAAAATGAAATTAGTTACCTATGTTACAGATGATATATGAAGGATATAATTTGAAATTCAGTATAAGCAGCATTTTAACAGTTTTATATTAAATGTCACCTCTTCACAAAAACCTTCCTGATCTCCTCATTAAAAATGAAACAGGTTTCCCAACTCTCCGCTGTGCGCTTCTTTCCCATCCTTGTGTCTGTTTCCTTCATACTGCCTTTCACAACTTATGACGTTTCTAATTCATGCATCTGTTAGTTGAACTGTCAGCATTTGGGACTTAGTTTTTACTTGTTCTCTCTCTAGAATGTGTGTGTGTGTGTGTGTGTGTGTGTGTGTGTGTGTGTGTTTGCACTGGCTCTTTTACTGGAATAAAAACTCCTGGAGACCAGGGCCACGTTTGCACAGTATAAGTCAGTATTCCCTTTGTATTCACAGTGCTTGGCACATAGGTGATCAATAATTTGTTGAAGAAAATAATGATCTTAGATCATTAACCAAAATTAATCACTCCATATTCTGTATTTCCATTTTTTTGGTCATTTATCTCCATTTTAGCAATTAATAATTTGTGCCATTTTTTAATGATTTGAGTTCCTTGGGAATAGGAGGCACACCTTATTTCTTTGTGTCCCATTCCATTACCCGGTGCCAAACCTATAGACAGAGTTACTAAATGTTAGCTGAAATGAGAATAGAAGACAGAAAAAGCTGCTTCTATTACTTTCCTTCAACAAAAGCATGATTATTTGGCCAGACATTGAGATACTTAGCTACTCAGAGACTGGATCTCAGTCTCAAAACATTGGGTGTATTCCAGGATCATATGAGTTACAATGAAAAAAAAAAAAGGAATGTGAACTATTTCTGCCTGAAAGCACAGTCTCAATATGAAGTCATATGAAAAACCCAGCAACAAGTACTGACAAATCACAAAACCCAATCTGAATTTCTCTAATTATACATTCCAAATAGTTTGTATTGGGAGACAAAGAAAGAATACCATAACCTAAGTCTGATGTTTCTTCCAACTTCTAGAAAATTGGGGAACTGATTACATGATGGAACTTACAAATAGCTCAAATCTTGCTCCACCTGAGAGAACCAAAGATTTGGGAACCATAGAAGGATTATGTTAAATTTCTAACAAGTTGACACAAGGCAGAATCCACAGCAATGAAGGTGATGAATTGGTGAAAGTCCTACATTGAGGTGAATGCTGGCAGGGAAAGGGTCCTGTGGTTAGTCTAGTTCTGTGATAACATGGCAGCTTAGTGCAAGGGTTGGCAGCTGGGTCTTTGCATTTCAGTTGAGGAGCAATTGAGTATATCAGTTTTATTCATATCAATTATCCACATTCTTTGAGAATAATCTGGAAGAATAATAAGCAATACCATTTTTGCATTTTTATCTAAAAAAAATTACACTGTTCTTCATGATACAACATCTACTGTGACTATGGAATCCTAGACACAGTGTGTGTCTTGAAAACTCTATGTAAGGGATGCCAGATCCAGAAAATAAAGCTATAGGATTTCTGGGTAAATTTACATGTCAATAAACATCATTTTTTTAAGCTTAAGGATGCCCCATGCAACATATTTACAATGAAAAAGTCGTTGTTTATTCGAAATTCAAATTTATCTTGGAGTCCTGTGTTTTATCTGGCAACTCTTCCCTAAGTTAAAATTATGATTTTTTTTTTTTTTTTTTTTGCCTGGACTACCTTTTGATAGTTATTTATAACCTCTCTGAGCCTTACTTATCTAGAAAATTAGAATGAACAAATCTTTCTTGCATGGCTTTTGAGATAATATTTTTTTTAAGATTTTATTTATTTATTTGACAGAGAGATTGAGAGTGCAGAACCAGGCAAAGCAGCAGGCAGAGGAAGAGGGAGAAGCAGACTTCCAGCTGAGCAGGGAGCTCGTGAGCATGGGCCCATGACTTGGGCCCAAGGCAGACACTTAGGCAACTAAGCCATTCAGACACCCAGCTTTTGAAATAATTTAACAAGACTTTTATGTGTTATCAGCATGGATACCAGATCAGAAGTAAACTCAAACATGCCTTTTAATGTAAAGGCATATTATTAGTCAAGAGAAGGTTAAGCAGATATTGTGCAAACAATGTCCAATTCCGTCTCCTAAAGTGAAAAGAGTTTATTTCTCATGCCTGCAGTACCACTTTGGATTCCATGCATCCTCTGTAATCGACTGCCTGGATCTTGTAGCCTGCTGTATAGCTCAGTATGGAGCTTCCTTCATGTGTGTCAGGCACAAGCAAAAAAACTGTAAGAATCGTGCCGATAATTAAATGCTTCGGCCTGAAAGTGATATACTTCACTTTCACACACGATTCACAGACAAAACTCAACAGATAAGCCTACTTAGCTACAAGGGGGCCACTTACTATGAACCCCATGCCTGGGGGGAAAGGGTAACAAGAGTGGGAGAGTGCTAGAAGTCTTCACCACAATATTTATCATGGTACTATTAAGTAGAAGCAAGACAACTATAATGGAAGGAACACCCTGAGGGAGAGTCCCCTGTCCTTGAAGGGGAGTGATAGAGACTTGAGCTGGAGGCAAGGACAATGATAAATTACACGTTCAAAGCCTGAGGACTCAACATCCCAACGTGTGGCTTCCAAGGTCTTAGGCCTGACAGACCAAGAACCACGAGTGCAGAACTTGCTCCCTTCCACTTCTACCCCAGGGTAATATAATAATAATGCACTTGCATTTCAAGAACTGCCCTGCCTGGTGGAGAGGGTTGCCAGGAGGAAGGTTCAGGTACAAAACTTCTAGGGACAAAAACTCCCTCTCCCAACCTGCAAGAGGAGTTTCCCCAAATGACTTGAAGCAGCCTCCATCAAACACCACCCCACACCTCCTTCCAGCCCAGGGAGAACCAATAATCTCCAAACCCAAACAACTTAGGGCCAGTTCCACCTTGCAGAACCTGTCCCCTCTCCCACGTGGAGAGTGTACCTTCCCTTTAATAAACTGCTTTGTGCTTGCTACTTTCCTACTGGCTGTCTTTATTCACCTGCCTATTCCCAGTAAATCCTCTCATGGGGAACCCAAGGACCAAGACCTCCATTCACATAACACAGACTTTCTCACCCTTAACGGTATTAGAAGCAATAATAGAATCTGTAAGTTAGATAAGCACTCAATGATCTAAACTTATTCCTAATGTGACAGTCTTTTTCCCTCATATCACCAGTGCTTCATCTAGTCTTTGCTTAAATGCCTCCAGCAACATGGTTCTCATGGTTCATTATTATATTTTCTTATTTGTTGAGCTTTGTTGATCTAAAATCTGTTTCCATATAATTCCTTAAATTTGCTCCACTCTGGATGTCACTGCCAGTGTTTGCATTTTATTAAAAATTAAAAAAAAAACTTAAGTAAAAAATAAAAACTATACAAAATAAGGTACAAATTCAGAAGGCATAATTATTTTAGGAATGAAGAATAAAGACAATTATCATATGGTTTCATTCATATGCGAAACATAAGGAATAGCATGATGGACCACAGGAGAAGGGAAGGAAAACTGAATAGGAAAAAATCAGAGAGGGAGACAAACTGTGAGAGATTCTAGACTCAGGGAAATAAACTGAGGGTTACAGAAAGGAGGGCGTTGGGAGTGGGGTAGCCGGGTGATGTATATTAAGGAGAGCACATGCTGTGATGAGCACTGAGTGTTATACCCAACTAACGAATCACTGTACACTACATAAAAACTAATTATGTACTATATGTTGGCTAACTGAACATAAAAAAATTAAATAATGAAGAATAAACAAATACTTGAAAAAATAATAGACCACTTTAAAGGCTAAGAATGCTTAGGAAAAATCATAATATATAATCAGTTTTCTTTTTAATTTCTTATAAGTGAATCTTCTGAAGGTGGGGATAGAGGTGTGGCTGTGGGGGGTACTTAATGCCTTTCCTTTTGCTCTTTGTTCACATTGCTGTGTGTTTATTCCAATTTTATTTTGAAAGAATAGTTTTTATGTGGAAGATTTCTAGCTGAATAAAATATTTAATTAATTTGGCCAATTTTAGGCTAAATTTCTTAATCTAATAGCCAAGTAAAAGAATTTAGTTTACCACATTATGTTTTAAAAATGATAGTAAATTGCAATGACAGCAGTGCCTAATGTTTAATGCAGGGATCAAAATAATAATCAGAATATTTAATATATACTTCCATGAATAGAGAACATGAATTATTTTGTAACTGGATTACTGTGCTTCATCTATTCAAAGGAAAACTTCTGTTTGCTTCCATTTGATCTTTCCTACTGATTAGTATCTGGGCTTAATTTTCCTTCTTATCAAGTTCCTATTTTGTTCATTTAAACCTTTCATGCATGCTGGGGGAAAATCACTGAGCACTTCAGAAAGAATACAGACCTCTATTTTTACTGACCTACTTGTAGTTCTGCATAAGATAACAATCCAGTGGTAAAACTCATTTCCAAATACAGGAAGACATTTAATAATGACCACTGACAGAAAGGAGACTCAAATAGCACCCAGAATATTGCACCACAGTTAGACAAGGAGTTTGATATTAAGAGGTTATAAGACTATAACCTTTTATAGTCTCAAGAGCTCATAAATGAAAAACATGTCTTCTATCAACCAATTTCTCAGTTGCTTAGACTGCTTTTCGTAATTCCCTGTGTGCTCCCTTCATCCCCATATCCTGCCACAAATGTCCTGTTTATTTCAAACTATAGAATAACACAACTACAATCAGCTGTAATGTTATGGAAATATCACTGAAAATGGGACTAAGAAAACACATTCAATCCCAGATTGCTTATTTACTGGTGTACAAACTTAAGCAAATCGTTTCAGTTTTATGAACCTCTACGGGTAAGGATACGTATCTTAGAGAGTGGATGTGAGGATTAAATGTAAGATGGGTTACAAATGCGCCCCCAATATGGTAAGTACTCTGAGTGTGAGTTCCTTTCCCTTACTGATGTCCACAGAAATGAGAGTGGATCATGAATGGTTCAGTGAGGCATGTCTTTACAACGAAGAGCTCAGACAAAGAGTTACCTTATGGAACAATAAAAGACAAATATAAAAACTGAAAAATGGCAATTAAGAGCCCTTGAAAGATATAAAATATGAAATAAGCAGTGCTAATAGGTCATTTCCTAATAAAAACAGAAGATTTATCCCTATAAAATCTATATAAGCACTTTTCTTAGAATCCTCCTTAGAAATTTTTACAAATTTTTTAAAAAGATAAGAAGTCACTGTTGACATTAACAAAATCTTTTTTGTAAATCTCAAAAATTTCTAGATACTGGAAGCAATACATATGAATAAACAGGCATGCCATTTACAATGGGTAGTGTACTACAATCTGCCTCACTTTCTTAATGTGACCCATAAGAAAATCAACATATTTTTTCTTCTACTCTTATCTATGGTGTGCATTTCTGCCTGAAGACTACCATTTCCTAAGTACCTCCACCCTCACACCAAACATTCCAGGAGAATAATCAAGTGCAAAAAAAATCCTTTTACATTAGAGATAGCAATTGTAACTCTGCTGTGACCCTAATTTGTAAGGGCAGGGTGGTTGAGTACTCCTAAATAAAAGTTTTAACTGATAAAACTCACTCAGTTTTAGACAGAACTCATTTTAACCATCAGCTTAATTTAAATGTAAGGGATGTTTCTCAGCCATACAGAGCCACAATTGAGAATGCCTTCTCCAGGGTAGACCAAGTTCCACAGGACACCTTCCTGACTCAGTCCTGGTCCTCCAATGTCACCTTACAGAACTCTGCACATCCTTCCTCTGCCCCCCTCTACTTGGCACCCAGGACTTCAGACCTGCCAACTTCCTCATTCCCTCTCCTTGTAGTGTAACTTCCAAGGTGAAGCCTCTGCTGTGGATTATCAGAGGGAGTGTGGAGGGAAAAGAAGATGAATTTTGGTTCTAGGGAAGAAGTAGAAAAGGTACGAGAATCCTCCACTATTGTTTCACATCTCAAAGGTTATCTAAAAATTAAAGAGATACCTTTAATGTGAGTATTCACCAAATACTAATTCTCTTCAAACTTTTTAAAAAAACTTCTTACAGTAAAAAACAAAACAGAAAAATAATAAAACAAAACAAAACAAAAAATCTATCTTCTTATCTAAATATGATTTACATTACCAAAATCCCTTCAGACAAGTTTTTCAGGGTAAGAAAGGTTTTGTGTGTGTGTGTGTGTGTGTGTGTGTGTGTG
>JAPYYJ010002636.1:0-12529 GCA_028533885.1 Nasua narica | reverse complement strand
GTGTGCATTGTGTCCGCGTGGTGTGTGTGTGCATGGTGTGTGTGTGTGCATGGTGTGTGTGTGCGCGCTGTGTGTCTGCGGGGTGTGTGTGTGTGTGCGTGTGTGTATATGCAGTGTATGTCTGCGTGGTGAGTGTGTGTGTGTGCATGCGTGTAGGGGCAAACAGACTGTTTCCAGAGCTCACATGATCCTCATGTGTAGCACCAAATGGGACATGAACCAGGTACCGAAGTCCATTGCTAAAGTCTGCCCTCTACATTTCCCAGCTCAAAAGGCATCTCGGTCCTCCCTGCTACTTGCGAAGGAAAGAGAGGGGCTCCCTGCCCATTGCGTCTCCCGCAGTTCCGCAGCCAGCCCCTCTCAAACCTCCGCACCACCTGCCCCTGAACATCTCTGCTGCTGTCCTCCCTGGCCCCACGTCGTGCCCCCCCCACCCCTCCTCGCTCCAGGCCACATCTCCCACACCTGTGACGCCCTGGCATCCCTGGTTCCTTGCCCTTCTCCTTCCAATCCCTTCTCCACCCTGCAGCTGGGAGTCTTTTTAAAGCACAGCTCCCTCAACCACCCACTGCCTAAAGCTCTTTCTTCCACGGCCCCCACTGCCCTCAGGAGACACTCCCAACTCCCACGTAGGGTGGACCCAGGCACTGCTCAATTTTTGTTTTTAAAAAAAAAAAAACCTTGGCAGCCTTATTTCTCAAATTGTGTCTCCCAGCTCTATACTCTGGCCAAACTCCTTTCCGTTCCTCAGAAACACCAAGCTTCCTTACATGCTACATAAATCAGAGGGATAAAAAAATGCAGCCTAAGGAATGTGGCCAATAATACTGTAATAACATCACCGGGCGACAGAAGGTAACTATAGATATCGGGCCAAGCGCTGCGTAACAGAGAATTGTTGAGTCACTGCGTCCTACACCTGAAACTAACGTAACATTGTGTGTCAACTGTACTTCAGTTAAAAAACAAAAACAAAAACAAAAAAAAAAACCACCTTCCTTTTCAGTAGCTCTCAATCCTGGCTATGCCCCAGCTCACTTGTCGAAAACTGAACACACATTAGTCCAGGTCCCACCCCTGGTGGTCCTGATTCAGGAGGTCAGGTGGGTCCCCGTACCCACATTCTGTGATGCTCCCCACGGCCACTGCTTTTTGTCCCCAGGTCTGGGGTATGTGATTCCCTCTGCCCGAGACCCTCCTCTACCTCCTTCCACCCCAGCTCCGTGTCACCGCGGGCTATCACCTCTTCTTCCGCCAAGTCAAGGCTTAGATGCTCTTTCCTTGACCCCCCCGGTTAGGCTCCCCCGACGCGCTCCCAGCCCCCTGGCCTTCATCATCGCACATTCGTCACAATGAAATACGACTTCCTGACGTCTCATCTGCCACCTAGGACGCCCAGTCTAGGGGAAACCGGGACGGCACGCAGGTCTGGTTCGCCGTTAACTCCCTGCGCCCAGCAGAGACTGACCTAGAGCAGGTGCTCCATAAACAATGGCTATTTGCTGAGATAACGGATGAACAAATCGGGTAACTGGACACCTGGGGCAGTTTCCCTGACAAGAACGACCGGCTCCGCCAAGGCAGCACGCGGCGAGCAGTCTGGCCAGCAGAGGGCACCAGCCTGCTGCTCCAGCTCCCAGCCCGCCGCCGTGGGCGCTGCGGTCACTCAGAGAGGCGCCAGAGCGATGCTCAGTGGTCCTCTCGCTGCGCTGAGGATGAAGTAGGAGGAGTGTGTCTGCAGCCCGGCCGCGAAGCCTGAGTGCTCCCCCCTCACTTCCAGCAACAGGTACCACATGCCCGGTCCTGCTATGAAAACAGCTGAAACTCTTGCCACCGGTGGCCGGTTTTCCATTCCCAGGTGGGGCTGTGAGAAGGGCTAAGAAGGAAGGAGAAGGTGTGTCGGTCAAACTGCTCGTCTTGGAAAAGCGAGGGAAAGTTCTCTCGGCTGTGTCCCAGCTGACTTGCTCTCCCTCTCCCTGTCTGGACTGCACGGACACCGGCCACCAGCCCCCAGAGGGGGACTCCCCGCCGTCAGCAGCAGCAGCAGGTTCCGGGCGCTGCTGGAGCCCCCGCTCCCCACCACTGTCTGTGAGCAATGAACGCTTCGTGCTGCCCGCTGCCCGCTCAGCCGACCCTGCCCAACAGCTCCGAGCAGCCCGCCGCCCCTGCCCTCAGCAACCAGAGCAGCAGCGGCTTCTGCGAGCAGGTCTTCATCAAGCCCGAAGTCTTCCTGGCGCTGGGCATCGTCAGCCTGCTGGAGAACATCCTGGTCATCCTGGCCGTGGTCAGGAACGGCAACCTGCACTCGCCCATGTACTTCTTCCTCTGCAGCCTGGCGGTGGCCGACATGCTGGTGAGCGTGTCCAACGCCCTGGAGACCGTCATGATCGCCATTGTCAACAGCAACTACCTGACCTTCGAGGACCGGTTCATCCAGCACATGGACAACGTCTTCGACTCCCTGATCTGCATCTCCCTGGTGGCCTCCATCTGCAACCTGCTGGCCATCGCCGTGGACAGGTACGTCACCATCTTCTACGCGCTGCGCTACCATAGCATCATGACCGTACGGAAGGCGCTCGGCTGGATCGCGGCCATCTGGGCGTGCTGCGGCGTCTGCGGCGTGGTGTTCATCATCTACTCCGAGAGCAAGATGGTCATCGTGTGCCTCATCACCATGTTCTTCGCCATGCTGCTCCTCATGGGCACGCTCTATGTGCACATGTTCCTCTTCGCCCGGCTGCACGTCCAGCGCATCGCGGCGCTGCCCCCCGCCGACGGGGCGGCCCCGCAGCAGCACTCGTGCATGAAGGGGGCTGTCACCATCACCATCCTGCTGGGGGTGTTCATCTTCTGCTGGGCCCCCTTCTTCCTCCACCTCATCCTCATCATAACCTGCCCCACCAACCCCTACTGCGTCTGCTACGCCGCCCACTTCAACACCTACCTGGTCCTCATCATGTGCAACTCCATCATTGACCCGCTCATCTACGCCTTCCGGAGCCTGGAGCTGCGCAACACCTTCAAGGACATCCTGTGCAGCTGCGACGCCGTGAACCCGGGCTAGGGCGCCAGGGCCGGGGAAGTGGGCGGTGGCTCCACCGCGGGTGAGCCCCCCACCAGCCACAGTGTTTAGAAAAAAGAAGAGGGGGTAGAGAAGTCCTGGGAAGATTTCAAATAGGTCAACAGCCATGAGTGTGTATGTCTTTTGTCTTTGTACTTGCAAAGCCTTTCGAAGGGGAAAGTGGTACATAACGGGCTTTCTTGAAGGACTCCGAAGTAGGTAAGTCACTGATTTCCCAAAAAGGCCCTGGCAGGACTCAGGGAGGACGGCTCCGGCTGCTGCCTGCTTTCACTTCCCCGCACTCAGCATCTGTAACGCCCACCGGCTCCTTGCTCGTCCTCCCAGGACCTCCTGCCCCAAGTCAGACCAGCCGGAAGGAAGGACTCTCCTTGGCTCTAGCCAACCTGTCACGGTTCTGTCAGCTGCTCCGATGGTCTTGTCCTTATTTCATAAGAGACTGAGTTTCTGTTGCTATAACCCTATTTACTGTCAAACAATCGCCTAAAAAACACTGAGCTGGGTGTGGAAGAAGCAATACTATGTAGGCCCCTCTCCTCGACCCCTAGACCAGCCTCCCCCGGAAACTCGCATGGGGGTGTAACCTGCTTCTACTTTGGCTGCTGCTGCTATTGCTGTCAGGTTCTTAGGCATTAAATCTAAGGAGCTTTCAAAACTCTAATGAAAGACCAAGACAGTGCTTTGGAAAATCAGCACATATCTGTGTACAAAAAGTATTTTGATACCTTGCTGTGTAAAGGTATAGATTTCCCTATTTAAAAAAAAAAAAAAAGCCTTTTTCCTATTACTCCTTTTCTGTCATTAAAGCAAGAGAGGGAATTGCAGATGGGAGGGCACGTGCCTCAAGAAATGGCTTTACTATAGTTTCAGAGAGTTTCAGGAACTGTGAAAATGCACATGGCTTTCTCAGAAGCTCTTTTCTGCTTCTGGGAGCCGTGTCTCTATCACCTGACCTCCTAAGCTGCCTGAGAGAGAGAAATTTCTTGGTTCACTGCTCCCTTTTTTCAGCATGGTGTGAAAGTTGGGGTGACCCAGCTCTCAGTGTCTGTACCTTATCAAGCAAAGCATCTCATCCCCTTGAGCACAGGGCGAGCTCTGCCGATCAGCACCACCGGCACCTGCCGTATGGACGTGCCCCCGACAGACCCCTTCCTGCCCTGGAGAACTTCATGCCGTGCTGTCCCCCCTGCCCTCCCGCTGCTCCCCCCCGCCTGTCCAACAACTCCTGGTGAATTCTTATAATAATTCTGTGTGTTTGATGTACAATTGTGTATTTCTCTTGTGCTGGAATATACTGTGGGTTTTTAGTACCTGAAGACATCCCGCCAATATAAGCAATATCACTTGTCTCTTGCTTTGGCTGCAGTGTTCGGAAGTAATAAAAGGCTTTTGCGGCTGCTAATGTGTGACACGTGAAAATATGCCACCCGGAAGTATCCTGGTGACTTCTGCACATGGCCCTCACACTTACACTGTAATTCTGAGTCTTCTGTAAATGGCATAAATACTGCCATTGACCACAGTGCTCAGCTTTTCTAGGGCAATGTCTTTTAGTCAAACTACAAAATTCTCCCATTTGGTTTCCAAAAATACCAGGCTGTAGTTCCTGGGCCACTGCCACTCTCCATTATTCTAATCGAGATGCCAAATAATAGGTCTTGCCCATGGCCACTCAGCCAGCATATGTGGAAAATGGGGAATCAGATTTTTTGAAAATTGTATTAACAGCAGTAAAAATTATGATGTCCTTTTTCTATGTAAACAAGATAAAAAAAACAACCTACTTTTCACTTTCTGATATCAGCTTTCACATTACTTCACTTCACCCTCTCAACAAACTTCTAAAATAGGCGAGTCCTTCTACAGATGAAGAACCTGAGTGGGAGGGGTGACGGGGCTCTCCGGCCACGCCCACCGGGGAGGGTCACGGTGTGTTTTGTGTCCTGGTGATGGTGTCTTTTTGCACCAACACGATGCTGGCAACAGGTTTCCTCATTCAGACCTGACTCAGCTCTCCTTGCCGTGCGCACTGTAGCTTACAGCGGCACTTCTGGATGTAAATGCCCATAAGAATCACCTGGGATCTGGTTCAAGTGCAAACTTTCCATCAGCAGGTGTGGGGTAGACAAGCCCCCCGGGGGATGCAGCTGCCGGTCTGGGGACCACCTTTTACAAGGCCAGGGCCCAGAGGACTTTCAAATGAGCATAACAGAAACCCCAAAGTACTCATCTGCCTGGAGTGCTGACCCCGTGCCAAGAACCGTGCTAAGGACTGCACAGACGTCTCTTCTCTGACCCTTGCGATAATGCCAGGAGGTAGATGCTGTGATCACCGTTATTTGCAGACGAGGCACCTCAAACTCAGAGATCAAGGAGCTGGTCTATGAAAATTCAGCTAGCAAGGAGAGAAGCAGAGGTTCAAACAGGCTGCCTGACCCACATCCCCAAGTCCAATGCCAATGCCCTAGCGCCTCTCTCGGAAAGAGAACAGATGGTTGAGCCATGACCCACTGACACAAGAGGCAATGTGCCGCCATGGAGGGAGACCCATGCATATTTCTATAACCCACGAGTCCAGAATCTTTTAACAGAGTTTCCATAGAGATGTTATAAAAACCAAGAGCCGATTAATCATTTTATTTGCTCTTCTTTTCCAAAGCCTGTGGGGAGTACATCTCTCGCCGGGGGGTGGTGAACAACATTAGGCTGGCGGCCAGGGCCACTTCATGAGGGAACCCACTGCACATTCTAAGCAGCAGGAGTCAGGTCGGAAAATACCTAATTTGGGGAAATAAAAGTTCATCATGATTTTGACTGTGTTAAGTTGAACTCACCTTTCGCTCCCATCCCCAAGGCGAGATCACTGCAGCGGCTGACTCCCCGGGTCTCCACAAATGGTCGCCTCTTGTCCTCACTTAAGTTGAACTTCTGGGCTTAGTTCCTATAGGGCTGGCGTCCACAGCATACTTAAGCCTCTCTGGCTGAAAACCTTCACTCACCCTCACCTCCACCAAAATCCGTTCTCTACACAGCAGCCAGTGCAATCCTTTAAAAATACAAATCAGATCCTATCACACTCCTACTCAAAACTCTTCAGTGGCTTCAAATAAAATTCCACTTCCTTACCTGGCCCTACAAAGCCTTAAAGATCTGATCTCCTCTGGTACATCCCCCACACCTCCTTTCCATAGTTAACCATCCCTCTGGACTCAAACCCACCATACTCATTCCTGCCCCAGGGCCTTGCACTTCCTATATCCTCTGCCTCAAGCCTCTTCCCCCATATCTTCCCGTGCTTGGCACCTTCTTATCATTCAGGCTTCAGTTCAATCCTCTGAGGTGCCTTCCCTGACTACTCCTTCTCAAGAAGACCTCACATATTCATGTGAATGAATGAACCGTAACTATTATTTTATCACAGATCTTGCTGCCATTTTACATTTTCTTATAACTTTATTAACTTAATTATCATCAATCTCTCCCACTAGAAAGCAGTGCCCCGCATCTAAAACCAGTCAATAAAGAATGTGTTAAATGTGTAAGTGACTTCATTAATACACTTAAATTCAAGTCTAACCAAAGAGAATTTGCCAGCGATCCTCAGATTTGGTGAATGTCAGTACCAAACACGGAGACTGAGAAAAACAGCCCCATCTCTGAAACTTACGATCCAGCAGATCAGACGTAATGCCAGGCACTGGAAATCTTCAAAATCCACAGGGAAGTACGATGCACAGCAAACTATGAGAACCACCTAAACCAACAAACGCTGATCATTTCTGAGGAATAACAAAAACCAGCACCCAGGGGCTTAAGTTCTTTCCTGTCACCACTTCCTGTCGGGGTGTCAAGCACCTGCAATTAATGTCGGGCCTTCCAAGAACCAACAACACAAATCTAGAAGCTGGGAGCACCAGATGACAAAATGCAGAATAAAAGGAAAACTTTCAATTGAAGAACTCAACCTTTCCCATCTAAGAACATCTATGTGGGAGCCAAATCAATAGAAAGCATGATAACTAGATAATATACGGTGTTAACACATGCCTGACACTGTGCTCAGCGTTCTGATACATTGACTCGCTGAGTTCTCCCGAAAGCCTGGGAGCTAGGCACTACTACCGTCGCAGCCGACAGAAAAGGAGGTTAGTCATCTGGACCCAGGGGCCCGAGAAGGTGAGAGACAGCACCTGACCCCGCAGCCCCCGTCAGGCTCCGCAGCCCATGTGTGAGCCCCAGCGTCACGCCACCCCAGCTGTGTGTGTGTTCCACACTGACCGCTAACCAGCGCGTCATCCAGCAGGACTGGGAGCAGATTCTATCTCCCTTCTACGCTGGGAGGAGAATAATTCCCGGAAGTCGGTCTTCACAACACCAAGTTGTACCACTGATGCTCGGTGAGTCCCAAGTGGTGTCCCGTGACTCAAATCCATTCATTCAGAAAAATCCAAGCACCTAGCGCTTGACGACTCTGGGTAAAAGTCATTAACAACAACAATAACTAATGTTTAGAGAGTATTGCATTATATGCCAGATACTGTCCCGGGCACCTTACATGGGATCTCGCTGAACCTTCACAATTATCTTCTAGGACCTTGGTTCTCAACCAGGGACCACGCTGAGCCCAGGGTCCATCTGGCGATGTCTGCAGTCACTCTCGCAGGTCACATCTAGGGTGGGAGTGGTCCTGACATCTCATAAGTAGCGGCCAGAGCTGCTGCCGAACCCCCAACAACGCACAGGACAGGCCCCCATCACCAAGAATGTTCTGCCCCAGATGGCGGCGGTGCTGAGCTTCAGCAGCCTTGTTGTTGGGAAACAAGTGCCATCCTCACCATGTCACAGAGGAGGAAAACGAGCCGTAGGAAAGAGCTTGCCCAAGATCACACGGTGTCCAGAAAGCTCTAGCACAGAGCCGAGGCTCCAGGCTCAGCCCACCGTTAATTCAGCACGTGCAGGGGCCTCCTCTGTGCCAGCCCCTCCCAGGTGGGCAGGGGTGGGGCCCTGCCCCCCCAGAAAACCATCGTATCAGGGAGATGACAGGTGCAATGATACGGAACATGTAGGAAGGGCATCACAGGGAGTCCTGCAGGGTTAAAGCATGAGCTCACTACGTCCTCGTTCCTGCCCTGGTATGAAGGCAGGTCAGGGAGGTGCAGATAAAAACCAGCACTTGAGGACACCCAAGGCTAGGCTATCATGGCAGCAAGGACAAAGAGGCTTTGGGGCAATCATACCAGGCCTAGGTGTGAATCCTCAGGCCCATTTTTGACCTCCTTGAGCTCCACCACTCATCTGTAAAAGAGAGGTTCCATCTACTTACCTGTCAGCATTTAGTTGTGACAAATAAGTGTAATGTCACAAGGTCCAAAAAGTAATCAACACAGGAATTTCACAGTCCCTTTCCCCCCACTGCCTTGCCTCTAGAAATTTCTGCAAGCTGCCTGCCCCTCCTCCCCCAAAAACCTGCAAATGGCTGTCACCAGGGAGGGGGAGGAAGGGGTGAAGTAAAAGTCAGCCTGATGTTTCCCATTTCCCAAAGTACAGAGTAAGTTCCACCAGGGGTATCCACGATGGTCTGCAATGGCGCACAACATACCTGCCAACTCTTTCTATTGTAATAGAAACCTCTCCAAGTGAACCACAATTTGAGCATTTGGATTTATACTTATACTGCAAGTATGTCTAAATATATATATTACGTTGTTTACGAAACTCACGATCTCTTACACAGTGTTGCTCAGGCTGCGACTCGAGCAGTATTTACAAATAACGACATGGGTTGGCTATGATGAAACTAGTTAGTAAAGGGGTCACAGACATAACAATGTCATCAGGGGCAGACACGAACGAGTGAAGTTTGAGAAAAATCTAGCCAAAGGTTTTCATCATAAAAAGAAAAGGATCACGGGAGAGGAAAAACTGGTCAGGAAACAGGGAAAGAGCGGAGAAGCTGCCATCCACCCTCGTGGGTTTAGAGCAGGGCAGAGGCAGAGTCGAGATTCGCAGGCAGGCTGGCTGTGCTCTTGGTATAAAAGGTTTTCTCCGGTCCCTGGGCATTCTCTCAGGATACCACAGGGACCGGCACTGAATTCCACCCGGGTTTCTCAACCCTGGCACCACAGACCTTGGAGCCAGATAATTCTATCCTGGGGCCGCCCCATCCCATTGTAGGATGTTTCCCGGCATCCCTGGTCTCTACCCACTAGAAGCCAGGGACAGACACCCTCAAAACACGACACACAGCTATGGAACATGTCTCCAGACACTGATGTCCCAGGGTCGGGGGGGAGGGGCAGACCCACCCCCAGTGGAGAGCCACGGCAAGACGCTCCTTCTTTCCCTGCATCTCCGTTCTTCGCGATGCCACGCTGAGACTGAACCAAGTGATTTATGCAGGCTGCCGAGCGATGTGTACAAACATGCTATCGAGGAGTCTTGAAAATACAAAGTGCTCAGAAAATGGTGTTGTACTAGGTCAGATAATCTCTCATTCAAGAGGACACAGCACGGTGGGGCTTGCTCAGGTCCTCGAGGATGGGCTGAGCGGCCTTCCCCCAAGGGAAGTCTCCTCCCCAGACCCCGTTCGCCTCCTCCAGAACTTACCACATTGTGTAACTGTTCTATGAACTTCTCTTTTCTGCCAGCGAGCCAAACTGAAGTAAGCAACATGGAGAGGGCGGCTGGAGACTCAACAAATGTAAGCACCGGCCTCTGACCCAGGAATTTGCAATTAGCTGCACAGACATATAAGAAAACCCTCCTTCCCAGAATTCCCATGTGATCTCTTTTTATCCAATCTCTGAGGTCAGAAAGACCTGTGTTCCAAGCCTGCATCTTCAACTTGCTGCAAAAATGTAGAATGCAAGAATGTAAATTCACATAAACCAAGTAGAAATCTGGCAGCCACTAAACCGGGACTTTATTTTATAATTGATGATTTTCTTTGGCAGGAGGGGAGCTCCCTAAGGGGTTGGAAGCCCTTCTATTTCTCAATCCACTTGTGAAAATTCATTACATGTTATTATTTATGCACTTTTTAATGGGAGCATAATAAACACACAGGGAAGTTCTTATAAATTCTATGCTTTACCAGGTTGGTGACAGGCCATGCAAGGCCCACGTCTACCCCAGAGCCAGCAGTTGGCTGAATCGGCAAAGCAGAGTGGGGTGAGTTGCTCCAGCCCAAGAAATACATTTCCATATGACACCTGCAGAATCAACTCAGTTCTCCAAATGCTTTATGGCCTACACATCTGACCTGAGCAAGATAGACCCATACATGTTCCAGGCAGTGTTTTCTTTGTCTGTTATTGTGGAGGGAAAGAGCTTCCTTGCACTTACTGTGTTTATGCTCTGACATGTGCTGGTTTTGAGGAGGTTGGCACATCCCACTCTGCCCCAGAGGGAACACGAGAGCAATGTCACAGATGGTCCTTTGGGGTGAATGCCGCAAGAGTGGCTCTGAAGGACTCTGTTTATCAGGCAAAGCAAAGGAAAGGCTGTGTGCCTCACTGTGAAAAGACTGGGCAGCCAAATGGAGGAAACTTGGAGCTGCAATTCAGGAGAGCCCAGGACCAGGCACGGCTCTAGGCTCATGTGACCCTGAGCGAGCCTGTCGCCATCTCTGGGCTTGAGGCACACACCGGCGCGAGTGGCAGAGCTGGACTCGGTGGGTGCTCTCCCACCCTGGCCCCTGCCCATGGCCGTCACAGGTGGCTGCTGCTTCGGCACCGTGGCCCCCGTGGCACACTGCAATACCCGCCCCAGGGTAGGTGTCTGCCCCCTCCCCCCCGACCATCTGTGCACCTTCCACCTCCTGGGCACACAGACCACACCTGTACAGCCCAGGGAGCGCCCACGCCTGTTCTTGAGCCACCGGGAATCACAGGCCCTCCGGCCCCCGGGACTCTGGGTACCAAGCTGCCGGGGCTGCAGGACGCAGGGACCGGTCTGAGGATGAGGCCAGTAGCAAAGGATGCAGGCAGAAGAAAGAGAGAAGACTCCCGCCCTCCGCTGTACCCAAAGCCAATCCTAAATCTGGCCTTTCGGTTACCGAGCCCCTGCCATCTATAAGCAACAGCATTCTAACAAATGGCGAGGCCAGTGTGTCGATTCCTCAGGGACCACAGGGGGAGAAGTTAGGGAAGTCTGGGGGGACTGGGGTGGCACGGGGCCCACGGTCATGAACTTCAGAAGCAGGCAAGACCTGAATTCGGCCCAGGGTCCTGCTTCTCACAGCCTTTCACCTGAGACAGTAGTTTATTTCTATCTCCTCACCAAGAAAAAAGGGAATACTCATACCCAGGTCAAGCGTGGTTGAGATGTTTCAAGGAAACAAAACTAAAAAGGCTATCACAGTGCCTGGGGCCCACCAACATCACCCCCACTGCTAATGTTATCATTAAAGAAAATTAGCTCATCTTATTTCCATTCTGGACACACGCCACGGGGCTTCGCAGACAAGAATGTGCACCCACAAGTCCCTGGGGATCCTGCTGAGCTGCAGATCTGACTCACGGCGCTGGGGTGGGGCGCCAAGCTGATGGCCTTGCTGTCGGTGTCAGACCCACACCTGGGGTGCTGAGGCCTCCCAGGACTGAGACATCAAAACTGAGGATGAGACAATTTTTCCACAGCTGAACGTCATAGTGTAAGACGGCTTCTTGGCAAAGCACTGTCAGTGGCTCCATCCCAGGAGGCCAAAGGAGAATCAAAAGGGATGGTGAGCAAGTGAATTCATCTTGAGGATTTCTTTTGGTTTTTTTCTAAAGATTTTTTTTTTTTTTTGACACAGAGAGAGATCACAAGTAGGCAGAGAGGCAGGCAGAGAGAGAGGAGGAAGCAGGCTCCCTGCCGAGCAAAGAGCCCGATGCGGGGCTCGATCCCAGAACCCTGAGATCATTCCCAGGACCCTGAGATCATGACCAGAGCCGAAGCCAGAGGCTTTAACCCACTGAGCCACCCAGGCGCCCCCTGAGGATTTCTTCTTAAGGAATCATTTCTCAGTCCCCCTTCTGGCACAGGCAGCCTCCCCTCCCCTCCCCACACCCAGAGCAGCCACTTGTTTGGGATGAAAGGAAGCAAGCGAGTGAATTATCAGCGCTGCAGACATGGGCAGGAGGCCCCTGGAAGACAGTCCACTCTCTGAATATCCATGACGGAGAGGATTCCATCAGTCAGAAAACTCTAAAGGCAGTAAAAACTGGCTGAGTAGCAGGCAAGGCTGTGGAGCCTCCAGGCAAGAGAAAGGTGAGTGAGGGTGACACAAGACTTCTAGAATCATCGTCACCGGTTCTATGTGAACCGGAAGCACTCAGAACCGTGGTTCTCAAATTTGGAGGCACCTGGCAAAACTTTAAAAATCCTGATTCCGGGTCCTAGCCACCAGAGAATTTAACTGCCAGGGAGCGCAGCCTCATGGCATGGATTTTTTTTTTTTTTTTT
>JAPYYJ010002634.1:0-12535 GCA_028533885.1 Nasua narica | reverse complement strand
TGGCCCCCGGCAAGTGTATAGGACACCCACCAAGTGCTTTGTGAACCAACTTCACTCCTATCTCATCTGTTTTCATTCATTTTCTTTGTCCCGTTTTCCCCATTTGCCCATTTTAAATTTGATCTAATTGTATTGGAGAATTAGTGAGAAAAAAATAAATATTGAATGTCTTTTGTGTTCCACACAACCTACTGCATTCTTTAGACACACAAGATAAAGATGAGCCCTGCCTTCCACACATTCACACTGAGTTCCCTTACCTATTGACCCTTCATGGGAGGAGTTCAAGTGCTTTTATTTCCTCTTTGCTATCTGCCAAATAAAGACCCCTGCAAGATTCTGCTCAAGAACTAAGAAGCCTCTTCTAAAAGTCCCAGTAAGACTGACCTTTGTCTACTTGGACCTCCCCACCGAGCCGTGGACCAGGCCTCCTCCATCAGACTGTCTGTGACTACCTGAAGCAGCTCAGTCTGGCTCCAGAAATGTATCAGATGAATGCATGGGGGAATAAGCTCACACCTTATTAATGAAAGCATTGCAAAAAAAAAAATCATTATCACTGTAAATGCATATTTCATGTTTAGTAATTATAAAAATTTAAAGAGAGGAGGGTAATGGATGCAGGGAGGGGAACGAGGGGCTCAGGGACTGCACAAGCAACAGCTGAAGTTCAATGATAAGAGCTGAAATGTGTTATATGCCAAATCACACGTTAAATACTTGGCTCACACAACAGTATTAAGTGTAATCTCCATCTTGTGGATGTGGAAGCAGGTTAGGTAATTTTTCCAGGAGTGTGCCGGAGATGTAGTTAGGCCGCCTCTCTCTGGCCTTCTGATATGGCCACACACAAAAAGTTATCCTGGGAAGAACCTTGGATACAGAGGCAGAAGACCACTTGGGGGTTGATCAAGATGTAAGTAGGCATAGGAAGCCGAGGCAGAATAGCCACTGACAGAAACCACTATCCAGACTTCAGGACCCTTTCCATAAACTTTCGGTTCTTGGCTTTTTCTCAGAGGAAATCAGAGCCCTTTGGGCCTGAGTGAGACACCTTAGGGCAAATGTAAAAAGCAATCAATGAAAAGAACCGTTTGGTTTCTGATTGGGTCTTGCCACTGGATGTGGGCGGGGACCTGCAGTCAGGGCAACCCCCTCCCCCCCTCCCCCACAGCCTTGGAGGCACTGGGGAGGTGTTGGCTGGCAGCGGATCAGGTGGCTGTCTCTTCCTCCATGGCCTGTGCCCGGCCCCTCTGGTGACTGGGGACAAGACACCAGAGGCGCCTGCCCAGAGCCACGGGAGCTCTGCAGCCTCCCCATCGGGCTTGGAGTGGCTGGTGAACCCCACATGGCACTGCCTGCAGGGTAAACCCCATTACTACAGACCCCAAGGACACCTGCATGCCACCACCTCTGGTGGGTGTAATTATCATCAAAGCCACCAGAGTAGCTACTGCTATCCACTCTTATTTTTTCTCCCCAACATAGGTTTATTTAATTTTTTTAGCCTAACAAGATTAATTGTTCATGCAACACACCCAGTGCTCCATGCAATACTGCCCTCCTCAATACCCACCACCAGGCTTGCCCAACACCGCCACCCCTCTCCTCAAAAACCCTCAGTTTGTAGCTCAGAGTCCACAGTCTCTCATGGTTCATCGCCCCTCGGATTTCCCCCCCTTCACCCTTCCTTTCCTTCTCACAATGCACTCCATGCTTTTCTTTATGCTCCACACATAAGTGAAACCATAAGATAATTGACTCTCTCTGCTTGACTTATTTCACTCTGCATAATCTCTTCCAGTCCCATCAATGTTGATACAAAAGTTGGGTGTTCATCCTTTTTGATGGAGGCATAATATTCCATTGTATATATGGATGATATCTTCTTTTTTTTTTTTCCCCTAAATATGTGGACCATATGTTCTTTATCCATTCATCTGTTGAATGGGATCTTGGTTCTTTTTACAGTTTGGCACTTGTGGCCATTGCTACTATGAACATTGGGGTATATGTGGCCCTTCTTTGTACTGCATCTGCTTCTTTGGGGTAAACACCGAGTAGTTCAATTGCACTATAATAGGTAGCTCTATTTTTAATTTCTTAAGGAATCTCCACACTGTTTTCCAAAGTGGCTGCACCAACTTGCCTTCCCTCCAACTGTGGAAGAGGGTTCCCCTTTCTGCACATCCTCTCCAGCATTTGTTGTTTACTGTCTTCTTGATTGTGGCCATTCTAATTGGTGTAAGGTGGTATCTCAGTATGATTTTGATTTGAATCTCTCTGATGGCTAAAGAGGATGAACATTTTTTCATGTGTCTGTTAGCCATTTGTATGTCCTCTTTGGAGGAGTGTCTGTTCATGTCTTCTGCACATTTTTGTTGTGATTATCTGTTTTGTGAGTGTTGAGTTTGAGGAGTTCCTTACAGATCTTAGGTATCAGCCTTTTGTCTGTAGTGTCATTTGCGAATATCTTCTCCCATTCTGTGGGTTGCCTGTTTGTTTTGTGGACTGTTTCCCTCCCTGTGCAGAAGCTTTTTATCTTGATGAAGTCCCAAAGTTCATTTTCACTTTTGTTTCCTTTGCCTTTGAAGACAGGTCCTGAAATAAGTTGCTGTGGCTGATGTCAAAGAGGATACTGCCTATGTTCTTCTCTAGGGTTTTGATAGATTCCTGCCTCACGTTGAATTCTTTTATCCATTTCAAGTTTATCTTCGTGTATGGTGTAAGAGAATGGTCAAGTTTCATTCTTCTACATATAGCTGTTCAGTTTTCCCAGCACCAATCATTGAAGAGACTGTCTTTTTTCCACTGGATATTTTTGCCTGTTTTGTCAAAGATGATTTGGCCATAGAGATGCGGGTCCATCTCTGGGCTCTCTATTCTGTTCCACTGGTCTGTGTGTCTGTTTTTTGCCAGTACCATGCTGTGTTGTTGATCACAGCTTTGTAGTAAAGTTCAAAATCAGGCAATGTGATGCCCCCGGCTTTGTTTTTCTTTTTCAACATTTCCTTAGCAATTCGGGGTCTTTTCTGGTTCCATACAAATTTTAGGATAGTTTGTTCCAGTCCTTTGAAAATAACCGGTGGAATTGTGATCAGGATGGCATTGAAAGTATAGATTGCTCTGGGCAGTATAGACATTTGAGCAATGTTTATTCTTCCAATCCATGAGCATGGAATGCTTTTCCACTTTTTTGGTCTGCATCAATTTCTTTCACGAGTGCTCTGTACTTTCTCGAGGACAGATTATTTACCTCTTTGGTTAGGTGTATTCCCAGGTATCTTATGGTTCTTGGTGCTACAGTAAATGGAACCAATTCTCTAATTTCCCTTTCCATATATTCATTGTTAGTTTATAGGGAAGTAATTGATTTCTGTGCATTGATTTTGTATCCTGCCACATTACTGAATTGCTCTATGAGTTCTAGTAGTTTGGGGGTGGAGTCTTTAGGGTTTTCCATATAAAGTATCATGTCATCTGCGAAGAGAGAGAGTTTGACTTCTTCATTTCCAATTTGAATACCTTTTATTTTTTCTTTTGTCTGATTGTGGTCGCTAGGACTTCTAGTACTATGTTGAACAAGAGTGGCAAGAATGGGCATCCTTGCCGTGTTCCTGATCTCAAAGGGAAGGCTGTCATCTTTTCCCTGTTGAAAATGTTATTTACTCTGGGTTTTTCATAGATAGACTTTATGATGTTGAGGAATGTTCCTTCTATCCATAAACTTTGGAGAATTTTAATCAGGAACAGATGCTTTATTTTGTCAAATGCTTTTTCTGCAGCAATTGAGAGGACCATGTGGTTCTTCTCTCTTCTCTTGTTGATTTGTTCTATGACTTGGATTGATTTGCAAATGTTGAACCACCCTTGCCTCCCAGAGGTAAATCCCACCTGGTCATGATGAATAATCTTTTTAATGGGCTGTTGGATCCTATTGGCTAGTATCATGTTGAGAATCTTGGCATCCATATTCATCAGGGATATTGGTCTAAAATTCTCCTTTTTGATGGGGTGTTTGCCTGGTTTGAGGGTGAGGGTAATGCTGGCTTCATAGAGAGCATCTGGAAGTTTTCCTTCTGTTCTATCAAATCAAAACCACACTGAGATACCACCTTACTCCAGTTAGAATGGCCAAAATCAACAGGACAGTAACCAAAAATTGCTGGAAAGGATGCGGAGAAAGGGGAACCCTCCTCCACTGTTGGTGGGAATGCAAGTTAGTGCAGCCAATTTGGAAAACAGTGTGGAGATTCCTCAAGAAATTAAAAGAATCAACCTATGATCCTGTAATTGCACTACTGGGTATTTACCCCAAAGAAGTAGATGCAGTACAAAGGAGGGCCACATGTACCCCAATGTTCATAGCACCAATGGCCACAATGGCCAAACTGTGGAAAGAACCAAAATGCCCTTCAACAGATAACGGATAAGGAAGATGTGGTAAATCTATACAATGGAATATTGTGCCTCCATCAGAAAGGATGAATATCCAACTTTTGTATCAACATGGACAGGACCAGAGAGATTATACGGAGTGAAAGAAGTCAAGCTGAGAGAGTCAATTATCTTATGGTCTCACTTACATGTGGAGTGTAAAGAAAAACATGGAGGGCATTGTGTGAAGGAAGGGAAGGATGAATGGGGGGAAATCGGAGGGGATGATGAACCAGGAGAGAGCAACTTGACTGAGCAACAAACTGAGTGGTTTGTAGGGGAGGGGGGTGGGAGGTTGGGCGAGCCTGGTGGTGGGTATTGAGAAGGGCACATATGCCATGGAGCACTGGGTGTGGTGCATGCAAATCAATCTTGTACCACTGAAAAAATAAAATAAACATATTTGGGGGGAAAATAAAATAAAATAAAATTGAAATAATAAATAAATCACATTTTAAAGGAAAAAATAAAATTCATTCAAGTCTTAATAAATAAATAAATAAATAAATAAATAAATAAATAAATAAATAAAAATAAAACCACTGGCCAAAACAAACTCCAAGTGCCCTCTGGAGGCTAAACTAGGAACTGCCTCTTTCTTCCCTCCAGAATTTCCAGGAGTGGGGATCAGGGCCTGGGTGCCTGTTGCAAGGGCCTCCCCAGGAATAAGCAGATGCTCCCTGCTGGGAAGAGCTTAAGCTCACATCCCAGGGGATTTACCTATGTATGTCAGGTAGATTAGTGCCAGATAGAAATGATAAAGTAGGAAGGGAGTGGCTCCAGGGTAGCCATTCTTGAGTTACTTCATTCTGCCACTGAGGAAAATGAAAGCCACTTGGAGGGACCAATTCCAACACAAAAATGTGAGATAATATGTGTGCTGTTGATTTAATTTTTATTGTAATTTCAAGGACTCTTCAGCCTGTACCAACCTGTTTAAACACAAACCTTTGCCCACTTCCCCACTGCAGCCTTGATGGCTTCATTCTCCTATGAGAAGTAACCCCACAACCTCAGTTCCTTTCCCTACACCAGCCATGAGCAAAAGGTGATTAACTTGGTGAATCCGAATTTCCCCTTTTTGATTCCCTACCTGCCACCACTTTCTTGCCACCTGTGACTCAATTTTGCCTTAGGTTTTCAGGGAGTGTCTCTTCTCTGGCCCCATACCAGCTCTCCTTTTGTCATGGTCTCTTCACCAACATCCACAGGGCCTCAGCTCCTGTGGGCCGAGTTTTTCGTGTACGGAGAACATGGCCTTTTATGGTCCCCACACAGACCATTGCATAGATGATCTGTCCCTCCACATCCCCCTTGTCTTCCCTTAACATTGCACTCCAGTCTGGCCTGAGTGCCTCAGTTTGTCTCCTTCCACCTCTTCCTTAAGTCACTTCTCCCTGCTGAGATTCACCCCAACCCCTCTGCCACACCCCTCTTGTGAGATAAGATCTCTTGCTCCCATCCACTGCCTTGTCCTCCCAGGTTTTTGTAACCATTCATGCAACTTCTGCTTTAGCTTCAGTTCACCTTCCAGTGGACCTCTGCCCCACCTTCTTCAGCCTTGCCTTGGGTCTCCAACCCCCTTCCAATGAGTCAGAGATGACCTTGCCTCCAGTTTAGCTCATTCGAGTCTTCTTGACTGGCTTCCCCTCCCTCAATTTGGTCTCTGTTCTTTTTTTCCGTAGGAAAATTCATCTTCCCCATAGTGTCCCTTCACTTAAGATGGCCCCCTCAGCCTTGGTCACCTTCCCGGGATGTTATACCCATGAGCCATGAGCCCTGACTACTATCACACCATCCCTCAAAACTCAGAGCAGCTCATTCCAACTGCCTTTCCCCAAACCAAACTCCCCCGGGCCTGTGATGTCACCCACATAAATCTCAGCTTTGCTTACCTCTCTTTTGTTTTCCCAAAGCCTCAGCTTAAAAAGGGATGGTGACCTTCTTCCTTGCAGTGTCCAAGGATCATGGTCCGAATCTTTGAGTTGGTTCTTCACGCAGTGCTTTGCCTCAGGGCACCCACACAGGTCCCTTCCTCCTCATTGCTATAAGGAAGAGCCCTTGGTGGTTGCCCTGGCAGCACCTGAGGTGGACCAGGAGAGAGCACAAGTTCATCTCATGATCTCCTTCCAAACTCTTGCTCAGTGCCACTCCTAAAATATACTCCAGAGAAGCTCCCCAGAATGGATCTGTCTCTCTGACATATCAGGGGAATCAGCATTTGATGGCCTCCCCCAGCACTTTGATCAACATCAACATCAACGTCTGGTAAATCGCCATCATGATCAAGGCAATTTGTCATGCTGCACAAGCACTGAAACCACCACCCCCCCCATAGAATCCTAGAAAGGAAAGAGCAGTGAAGTGATCCCTAAACTTTGTCCACACATCTCTTTGCATGACCTCTGGAACACACATGCATGAACCGACTGAAAGAGTGGCAGCCAGGACAGAAATTTAGAACTGGGACTTGATGGGCCTCCTGAGTTATTTGAGAGTGATTTTAGGAGTGAATTTGAAGTGCAGGTGGCTCCCTTGAAGGACAGAGTGGTGCAAGGAAATGCTCCATCCACCTCCCCCACCGGCCCTAGGCTTCCAGCCTGAAGTGAGGGAAGTCAAGCTGCAGGGCACTCAGCAAAAATGCAATTCCACAGTGTGTAGATTCTTTAAGAAATTAAAAATAGAACTACCCCATGGCCCTGCAATTGCACTACTGGCTATGTACATCAAAGATACAGATACAGTAAAAGGAGATCCCATGTACCCCAATGTTCAAGCAACAATGGCCACAATCGCCAAACTGTGGAACGAGCCAAGACACCCTTTAACAGACAATTGAATAAAGAAGATATGGTCTATATATACAATGAAATATTATGCCTCCATCAGAAATGATGAATACCCAATATTTGTATCATATGGATGGGTCTGGAAATTTTGCTGAGTGAAATAAGTCAAGCAGAAAAAATCAATTATCACAAGTTTTCACTTACTTGAGGAGCATAAAGAATAACATGGAGGACATTAGGAGAAGGAAAGTAAAAGTGAATTGGGGGAAATTGGAGGGGGAGACGAAGCATGAAAGCCTGTGGACTCTGAGAAACAAGCTGAGGGTTTTGGAGGGGTGGGGGATGGGTGAGCACGGTGGTGGGTATTGAGGGCATATTTTGCATGGAGCACTGGGTGTGGTGCAACAATCACTCTTGGAACACTGAAAAAATAAAATTAAATTTAAAAAATGTGTTTTAGAGGCAGTTTGATATGTCATTCAACAACTTCACGTATTTAAACTTAGAAATTTCTGGTCTCACACAAATCTTGAAGACAAATTTATAGAAAAATCCCTTTCAAAGGAGTTTAGGCCTTCCTTTCTCATGTGGGAAGTTTCACTGATACATAATTGCAGTGTGAGGTATGGGAGCATAGGAGGGTTCTCCTTTAAAAGAGTCATTTGAGAATTCAGAGTTAGGTAACAGGGATGGTCACAGACGCACTGTGTTAAAAAAATTATACACATATTGATGAGGTGCTTATGGATTGGGGAGGACACAGGGAAGATCCCAAGAGAAACCATGCAAGAACTGCACTGTTTTCCTACAACCAAAGTCCTAGTCTTCATAGCTGCAGTTTTGTTGCAGAGCTAATATAAAAAATCAAGTTTTATGTCTATCCTCACAAGACTTGGGAGTACTCCTCTCTAATAAAGAAAATTTAAACCAGTGAGGTCATCTTTATCCTTCCCTGTTAACAGGAAGAAGAAACCAATTCACAGAGAAGTTCCGTAAGTTCCTCAGGCCCAATTGTTAAATATGCAAGAAAACAGGCCTAGACCCAGAGCTTATTACATTGAATGTTGATCATAGAAAATTATAAATGTTTTTGTGTGTCACAATAGTCTCTGGAGAGAAAATGATTAATGGAACAGTATCATTTTAAACTACGCTCAAATGAAATTCACTATTACTAAAGGTTATTTTTAAGAAGAAAAAAGATAACAAATGTTGGTAAGGATGTTGAGAAAAGTGTGGTGGGAACGTAAAAAAGTATAATCATGAAGGAAACAATATGGAGGTGTCTCAAAAATTAAAGTATTGGTCCATTATGATAGAACAAGCCCACTTATGAGTATATATCTGAAAGTATATATCTTGAAGAGGTACTTGTATCCCTATTTCCACTGTGGCATTACTTACAATAGACATGACATAGGAACAGTCCAGGTGTCCCTCTGTGGAAAAATGGATAAAGTCAATCTTGTAACACCGAAAAAATAAAATAAACATATTTGGGGGAAAAAATTTAAAAAAATTAAAAAAATCACAAAAAATGGATAAAGTAATGCTTTTTATATATAAATATATATACACATCTGGACACAAAAGTAACACAAGGCAATGGATTTGTAAGTAACCTTACTATGGTTATCAATTTACACTAAATTATAAATATAAAAATATATTCACATATGTAATCATTACACTGAGTAACTTAAACTTACACAAAGTCATTTGTAAATTGTATCTCAATAAAATGGACAAAATGGCCATAAGCAAGTATACTTGTTCCAAAAATTTTCAAGATGCTATACAAGACCTAGAGAACAACAGAACAGAGAAATCACATGCATTTGAAACTTTATGTTAATTTTCTTCCTGTTTTTGCAGATAGTGATTTTCATAAGCGAGGTGTTTGTTATGTTAACTTGGTTTTAGAGAGATTTGTGTTATATCTCCAGAGTTGTCTGCTCTAGAATGCCATTTCTGGCACAAATACTGAATACAGTTCATTATCTACAAGCCAAAATATATGCCAAAAATAAATTTGTCCAAGTTCAATTACCCAAAGGCATAAACTCTTACACTCACTCACTCATATCACTGACTTCCCAAACACTTAGTTTTGTCAATAATAAATTTCAAATGAATTTGAAGCCAATACATATTTCATTGGGACAGTTTCTAACACTTAAATTTAGCTAGGAAGGGTAGTTGACTAGTTTCCATTTTTTCTAGTAGAACCATTAAATGAATTATTTGTTCACTGCCAGATTGGCGTGGCACTTTCATGAAAGTAGTATTTATCTAAAAATGTATAATTATCAATATCACACATCTAATTACACACTGAAGTAGGAATTAGATAAATATTACAGAAGGAACCACAAACTAAAAAGGAGACAGGTCTCACAGTTGAAAAAATGGAACTAGGATATCTCCTCAGGGAATGGTTTGCCATATTTGGAGGAAAGAGTTCCCATTCTAGAGAAATTTCTATGAAAAACTCTGGTAGTTAAAAAACTCAAACACAGAAAGTCAATTATATGGTTTCACTTACTTGTGGAACATAAGGAGGACATGAGGAGAGGACATGAGGAGAAGGAAAGGAAAAGGGAATTGAGGGAAATCGGAGGGAAGACAAACCATGGGAGACTGTGGACTCTGAGAAACAAACTGAGGGTTTTGGGGAGGTTAGCCTGGTGGTGGGTACTAAGGAGGACATGTATTGCATGGAGCACTGGATGTTGTACCTAAACAATGGCCCTTGGAACCCTGCATCAGAAAATAGTGTGTATTTTATGGTAAAGAACATAACACCTTAAAAAATTTAAGAAACTCCAAGTGACGGAGACCCTGAAGCCAACTCTAAAGAATACAAAACAAAGGCAATTTAGGATGTAAAAAATTCAAGCGACATGGCAAAACAGATTCTTAGGTCTTAAAAGGAAACCACAGATAAGTGATAAGGGAGGAAGGAACTTCTATTTCACTGATTTCAGTTATTCACTGTTGTATATTTTATTCTTATCAAAAGTATTTAAATATACTCCAGTCGCTTCATTCATAAGAGCCAGTTTAGGAGATGTGCATGTGCCTCTTACCAACTTCGGTCCTACCCCTTCTAAGTAGCCCCCTCACCTGTTCAATCTCTGAGGAAAGAATGGCAGAAGAAAACGTGACAAAGTGATTTATCTATAAAGTTAGAAAAAGTCTTTCCATAAATTCCTGTAAGAGACTGCATCCATTCTACTTGGCCCTGGAGCGAGAGGAGCAGCCAGGAACGGAAGGCAGTGAGAGAGGGCTCCAGTGGCCAGGTGGCTGGGAGGGGCGGAGGGCCCAGGTCTTCCAGCGCTGGCCCGCCAAGGAAGCAGCTTTGTCTGTGGGCCCGGGGCGGCGGTGCTCTGCCCTAGCGTGTCCAAGAGCTGCCCAGCTTCCTGGCTTTAGCGCAGGAGGTTCTGGGGCTTCGCGGCCAGCCCTTGGGCTGTTCTCTGCCCCGCCGGGGACTTCCCTACGCGCCATCTCTGCCCTGTTAGAAGATTTGAGGCCACCCGGGGGAAGGAGCGCGCTGAGGCCCTAACCCTGCCATTTCTTATCCCCCAGGGGCTGCCTCTTCCTCCAACTACCGGGGCCTGTTGGTGGTGGGCCTCCTGCCGCCCAGCTTCCACATTGCCACCAGAGATCTTTTCCAGCGCTCCATGCAGAGGCGCTCGGGGATGGCAGTTCCTTGGCTGACAGGCGGTCTCCTAAGGATACAGGGAGGATACAGGGCATGGGGCATCTGCACAGGTGGCCTTTGGAGGGTCAGACCATGGCCACGCAGAGTATCTGACAGGGCCCCCAGCAAAGCTCCCACTGCAGAGATCCCACCTAGAGCAGGTGTGGTCTCCATATTGGAGACCACAATGTCTTGCTGGGTACTGTGGGAAGGGATGGGAAGGGACCCCTGAGGCTGGGCTGGTACCCACAATAAACTTAGAGCCTACCTCCTTGGAGAAGATTGTGCAAATGACCTTCATTATTATTATTTTTTAAGAACATATGTCCACAAGTGCACAAAAAAATAAAGCCAAGTTTGGATAGACTTTTACCAGATTCTAGTTAAGAGGAAAACACCACCAGCCCAAGACCCACCACACACCCCACCCCGTTTCTCGGAGAAGTAGGCCAGCCAGGTTCCAGGTGCTAAGTCCCTAAACATTAGCCTGTGTCAAGAGCTTCCCCTTTCTGTGCTGTGGTGGATTTTCCCTGGGGAGCCTCCAAGCAAGCCTCAAGAGCTAAAACACATTTGTACTTAAAACAACAAAGGCTTTATAGCTCTGTTCAGATGTCAGGAGCTATTTCTTGGAGGAAGGCATTGCTCAAGGTAGTGGGGATTTAGGAGGAAGGAAAGGCTAGGTCACCAGGTGCAGCACTGAGCAGAGGTGGTCAGATACCACTCTGCAGACGTGGTCAGATACCACTCTGCTCCTTGTCCCTTGCCCTAGTAATCAGAAAAGGCTTTAAGTTTGTTCTTTTGTTTCGCTTTCAAAAATGTCCCACTTGCCCACACTCTGATTTTTTTGTTGTTGTTTGGGTCACATATTTTGACCCAGGACCTTTGGGCTTTTGCTTAACTACAAACAGATGTTCACCTTACCATAGTGTCACTTATTTGCCTACCTTATAATCTCAAAGTTGAGGCTCTATCCTTTTCTTTTAAGACTTTATTTATTTGAGAGGGAAAGAGAGAGAAAATGAGCGGTGGGGAGAGGCAGAAGGAGAGGGAGAAGAAGTCTCCCTGCTGAGCAGGGAGGGCCTGGATAAGAGGATCCTGAGATCATGACCAAAGTCTGCACCACTCAGGCCCCCCTTGTCTGTTTTGAATGTGACATCAAACAACTTCTGCAGGGAGCCGAGAAAAGGCAAATACATGAAAATTTCCTATGACAGTGACCTAGTCAGAAACATGTATTACGGGAAGCATAGCTTAGAAATGGTTACTAAGGGACACTCTCTAGCCAGTGCCTCCCACTCTGGTCCCATATTCCCTCATATTGCTGAAGAGCTGGCTGTTTACGGTGGTCTTGTCACAGAGCAACAACTGTTGATCCTCTGGTCAGAGAGGTCAAGGAGGTCTCTCTGAGGAAGGTGGGTGGGAGATCATAGATAGAACATTTCTAGAAAGAACATTTAAGTCCACACAGTCCCAAAGAAGAGGATGTGGTAAGGAGGGACAAAAATAAGTCTTGTGTGACCCAGACAGAGAGCAAGGAGGAGCCAAGAGAACAGATGGAAGTGTAGGGAAGAGCCAGCCATTAGGTCTTCAAAAATGAGAAGCCACC
>JAPYYJ010002633.1:0-12537 GCA_028533885.1 Nasua narica | reverse complement strand
CAGGGAGCCTGCTTCCCCCTCTCTCTCTGCCTGCCTCTCTGCCTATTTGTGCTCTCTCTTCTCTCTGTCAAATAAATAAATAAAATCTTAAAAAAAAAAAAAGAGTCGGACATGTAACCTACTAAGCCACCCAGGTGTCCTGATTCTGAGCACCTTTCTGCTGAGATGACAAGAAACTCCATTTTGCTCATTATGAGCTTCCCTTCCTACTTCCCGGGGTAAATATGAAATTCCTGGGGTTTAATGCAGCCCAGGACATTACTGGGTCTTGTTTTATTTGTTCCTTCATTTAGTTCACTCTGGTCATTTTCTGGTAGGTGCACTGCCCAGACCCTCATGGCCCCTTGAAGATGAACAGTGCTTCCCACCCCTTACCTCACTAGCTTCACCCCACCCCATGCTTTCTTTTCAGTTCTTTGTGATTGCTCTGCTCCTTCCCACTTTGGGGTCATTGCACATTCCGTGACCTTCGCCCAGCATGCTTATCACCCATCCTCCTCATCTCATCTGCATCTCATTCTTGAGACATCAGCTTCAAATCATCCCTCCTTAATGTGAAAATGAAAACCATATGAGATACCACTTTAAGAAAACAACAACGGGGCACCTGGGTGGCTTAGTAGGTTGAGCATCTACCCGACTCTTAATTTTGGCTCAGGGAGTGGTCTCGGGGTCCTGGGATTGAGCTCAGCACAGAGTCTTGAGATTTCCTCCCTCTCCCTACCAACCCCCAGCTCGCACACTCTCATTCTCTCTCTCTCAAATAAATAATTTTTTAAAAATCTTAAAAAAAAACACTTGACAATACTACATGTTGGTGGGTATGTGGAGCAATGACTCCCACACACTTCTGGTATCCATATAAAAATGGCAGAACTATACTTCAATTTTTTTTTTTAATGGCAGAACTACTTTGGGAAACTATTTGGCAGTTTCTCATAAAGTTACATATACATCTAATCTGTGACCAATAATTCTACTCTTGTATTAACCCAAGAGAAATGAAAATGTATGTCCATAAAACAATTGGCATAAGAATGTTCCTAGCAGCTTTATTCATGATACACATAATGGGAAACAACCCAAATATTCATCAACAGGTTAATGGATAAGCAAACTATGGTATCGTCACAGTGGAATTCTATTCAGCAATAAAAAAAAAAAAGAAAAAAAAAATGAACTCCTGATACATGCAATAACATGAATGAATCTCTGAAGCATAATACTCAGCAAAAGCAGTGAGACCCAAAAAAAAGCATATACTGTATGCTTCTGTTTATACAAAATTTTAGATTAGACAAAACTGATGTACAGTGAATGAAATCAACCAGTTTCAGTGGTTTCTCCAGAGATTGACTGGAAAGGGACATGTGGGGACTTTCTAGGGTAATGGAAATTTTCTCTATATCGATCTGGGTGATGATTACACTGTTGCAGGTATTTGTCAAAATTCACCAAAATTATACCTCAATAGAAAAAAATGCAAAACCACACTATCGTATTATCAGAAAAGCCTTCTCTGGGCTCCGGAACTCAATTAAACCTCACTAGTATATACACTCATTACTCTGTGTACCTCTTCTTCATGTCATTTATCACAGGTGGGATCTTACATTTATTTGTGTGGCTATTTAATCACTTCTGACTCCTTCTCTGGACCTCCAGGAGGAGAAAACTATGACCAACTTGTAGACCACTGTCTCTCCAAGGCCTAACACAGTGCCTTGCCTGCACTGGTTACTTTGTGACTAACTCTTGAATGAATAGGTGAATCACAGAGCTCCACCCAGAATCTGGGACCTGACTCTCAGTCGGGTGTTCCTTCCGCTCTTTCACTCTGACAAATGAGTCCCGGCGTGCCTCAAGGCCCAACTCTAATCCTTCTTGTTCTGGGAAACTATCTCTATTCACCATTCATTCATCCCATGAATTCGAGTGCCTACTCCGTGCAGGGGTACGGATTAACAATGATGAACACAGGGACGCCTGGGTGGCGCAGTTGGTTGGGCAACTGCCTTTGGCTCGGGTCATGATCCTGGCGTCTTGGGATCGAGTCCCGCATCGGGCCCCTTGCTCCGCAGGGAGCCTGCTCCTCTCTCTGCTTCTGCCTGCCTCTCTGCCTGCTTGTGTTCTCTCTCTGTTAAATGAATAAATAAAATCTTTAAAAAAAAAAAAACAATGATGAACACCTTATGCTAGAGTGGTAAACATAGACACTGAACGATAATGATGCAATTCCTTAATTACAATTTTGATCTGTGCTAAAATTAGATATGTCAGATGATATGAAGATGATATGAGAGTATGTCATAGGGAAACTTAACTAAATCTGGAGTAGGAAGAGCAGTCAAGAAAAGCTCTTGGAGGAAGAGACCGTGAAGTTTAAGGAGGCTTAAGAGTTAGCCAGGCAAAGATGGGGCAGGTAGAGGTAGAAGAGATCTGTTCCAAGGGGGTGGAACTTCCAAGTGTGAAGTGTTTGAAGTGGGAGGAGGCTTGTCAGGGGCTACAGAGAAGCCCAATGTGCCTGGAACTCAGAGAACAAGGGGGACGGTGTGTAAAAGGAGGCTGAACTTGAAAGAGGGGCATTGGCATCAGCATCAGCAATCAGCATCAGCATCAGCAATGCCTTAAGGACCATATGAAGGATTTGAGATTTTGGTCACCTATGAGTAAAGCTGTAGGTTGGTTCCTTTAACATAAGCCTAGTCCAGAACCTCCTTGGTTGGAAGTAAAGTGAATCTCTCAATAGGGACCATATATTGAGGCAGAGTCAATAGTGAAGCTGTGCACTCTTTCTCTCTCTCTCTCTCTCTTTTTTTTAAGATTTTATTTATTCATTAGAGAGCACACAAGCAGGGAGAGAGGCAGGGGGAGAGGGAGAAACAGACTCTCCGCTGAGCCAGGAGCCCAATGGGATGCTCAATCCCAGGACCTGGAGATCATGACCTGAGCTGAAGGTAGACACTCAACCATCTGAGCCACCCAGGTGCCCCAAAGCTGTTCTCTCTATACTTCTCTCTTTAATCATATGCTACTCTCTATTACAATTTCCTTCTATTAATAACACCTTGCTTAGCTGTCCCCTCCAGGCTCAACTATGCTGCAGGGAACTAAGGGAAGGGCGACTCTTTCCTTGGGTTAAAACGTAAACAGGCAAGAGCCCTCCCTTAAGGCCCTTGTATCCTGTCCCTAAGGGGAAAGTGAACGAAGCATAGAGGCCAGAGATCAGTATGGTGGCTCCAGTCTTTCCTCGGTACAAGAAGAGGCTAGTGATTCCTGCTGCTGGATGACCAGCCCTCAATTTCTCCTCCTCCAGACATCTACAATGTATCTGTACCATCAAAACCTGTCATCTAGTCTTGCACGATGGGTTAATGTAACATCGAGAATATGAGCTCATTATAACTACCTCTATCTAGTATTTCACAGCTTTTCACAGATTACAAAGCATTTTCACACTCATTATCCCATTAGTTCACTTGGTTATCAAAACTCTTTCATAAACAAGACAACTGGGGCTCAAAAAGGAGAGTAACTTGCTCAAGGCCCTCAGTTGGTGAGTAATAAAATAGATATAGAGTATTTCTATTCAAAATAGAATTTGAACCCAAGTCCTTTGGACTCCAAAGGGAATGTGTTGAGGGTCACTGAGTCACTAGCTAGAGGAAGACAATTTCAACCTCCTAACATGACCCTCTTCAGACAGCATGAGTCTTTTCTGAGGATGAAGCAAGGTCTTTGGGTAAGATCTGTTGAGGTCACTATAAGATCAGCTCATCTCCCAGTCAGGAGTTTGGGGAACTTATTATTTCTTTAGGAAGTACTTTGAATACCCTATCTACCCTGATGACCAACAGAGGGAGGGGGGGAGGGCAACTCAACAGCCAAGTTAGGTTCTCCCCAGAGTTAGAGATGGGGTTTTAGGGACTGATCCATAACCCTCTTTTAATCCCTGCTCAAATTTGGAAACAATTTAAAGACAGACATAGGCATCAACTATCTGAATGGGTAAGTCTGCCAAATTCAGGGCAAAACGTTAGCAACCATATTTGGCTAGCAGACTAATCCATGTTCTCCAACATCATCGTTACAAGGGGGATATTTTGATCTCCAAAGTGGTGTTGGAGAACATGGATTAGTCTGCTAGCCAAATATGGTTGCTAACGTTTTGCCCTGAATTTGGCAGACCGTCCAGTCAGAGACACCGGCAGTGCAAGAAAATCATTAATTCTCCCACTGTCGCTGGAAAACTTAGGGCACCATGGAGATACAAACACCTGCTCTCTGTAAGTGGCAGGTCAAGCTTGCTGAAATCCTTCTCCCATGCTCGCCTACCAGAGAACTCACTCCCGAACCCATGGGAAAAAGCCAGTAATAGGAGGTAAGGAGTGTTAAAATAATGAAGTAGTTCTCTATCCTGACCACATATAAGAAGCATCTGGGGAGCCTGAAGAAACACCGATGCCAATATATATGCACTAATCTTCAGGTCCCAGCCCCAGAGATTTGAACTTGATTGGCCTGGGGTGGGGCCCAGCTTGTGTGGCCAAGTAATGCCCTCTAATGTGTTGTAATGCGCTGCTTCTCAAACGTGGGTGAACATTAGGTCACCTGGGAACTTTAAAAAAAATCCCAGTCCCTAGACCACAACAATTAAACCAGACTCTCTGGAGGAGGGACCTAACCGTCAGTGTATTTTTAAGACTTCCAAGGTGATTCCAATGTGCAGCTAAAATTGAGAACAGATGCTCAAATGCAATCTTAAAAAAAACTGGGTATACAGCAGAATGACAAAGAAGGCTGTCAAAAAAAAAAAAAACAAACCAGATTTCTGCCCCCCCCCCCCCTGTATTCCTGTGGACCTGTAACTGGTGTGTTAAATTACGTATCTGAAGATTATGACCTGCTGAATGAAGGGGGACAGCATTGGGCTGGGAAGTAGTTCACTGAGCATCCAGGCTCCCACTTCGGGCAAATGAAAACTCCAGGGGTCATTTTGCTCAAAGGCACCATTTCAATACACTCACAAAAAGAAAGTAAAGTTACAAGATTTATTACTGACAGATCCTGTAAATGGGAGTGAGGATGTGTGCAATGAGCCTGGGCAAAGGCAGTCCTCTGTCCCAAGTCAGGAGCGTGCAGGAGGTAAGAGAGCAGGGTCGCAAATACCTTTATTTAAAAGGTGGCTGGGGTGGAGGTCACTAACTTTTTGCGAGCTCAACTCTGAGGGGTTATTGTAAAAAGTACCCCAGAGGAGCAAAGCAGGAACTTGTGGTGGAAATCCTAACTTTGGTTCCTTATCTAAATGTCCAGACTCGGTGCTTTTTTCTCATGACATTTGCTCCCCAGAAATTCTAATTCAGTAGGTCTGGGTGGAGCCTGAGACTTGGCATTTCTAACAAGCTCCCAGGTAATGCTGATGCTCTTGGTTTGCAAAGCACGCTTTAAGACCTGTCCCTGCACAGGACACAGTAGAGAAGTATTTCCTCCAGCAGTTGACAGAGCCATGAAGGAAGCCCAGTGTGATATCTTTTGTCCCTAAAGGTCCATGGAAAAATAGTTATCAGTCCAAGGGGTGATAATAACTGGGTGGCTCAGGTGGTTAAGTGTCTGCCTTTAGCCCAGGTCATGACCCCGGGGTCCTGGGATCAAGCACCGTGTTGGGCTCCCTGCTCAGTGGAGAGTTTGATTCTCCCTCTGCCTCTCTCCCCACCTCTGGTTTGTGCGCTCATTCTCTCTCTCTCTCTCTCTCCAATAAATAAATAAAATCTTTTAAAAAATTATCAGTCCAAAAAAAAAAATCTGTCCATATGGTGTTTTAAAGAGGGTTAATACGTTCTGGTATTAGACTCTTGCCATTCTGTGGCTAATTCTAGAATGCTCTCCATGCTCTCCAGATCTTCCCACAGCTGGGAAACTCACTTCTGTCTTTTTCATGTTAATGATTAATTGTAGCTGTAAGAGCAGTGTCTTCTTGGTACTGTCCCTTTTTCCTGGCAAATGCTCTGATCCATGTGAGCCTAATGGGACCATTCCATTCCTGCAAGACACTTTACCCCTGTCTGATTCAAGGGAGGTGGCAAGACTTCATCCAGGCTATTCAGAAGCCCTAGGAAATTTCTGGATTAAAATTTAGGAGAGCCGGGCCCCTGGGTGGCGCAGTTGGTTGAGCGACTGCCTTCGGCTCAGGTCATGATCCCGGAGTCCCGGGATCGAGTCCCACATCGGGCTCCCAGCTCCATGGGGAGTCCGCTTCTCACTCTGACCTGCTCTCTCTCACTCTCTCTCTTTCCTGATAAATAAATAAATAAAATCTTAAAAAAAAAAAATTTAGGAGAGCCAATCTCTCTCTGCTTAGTGGTATAAGCTTTGAGATGTGAAAACCAAGGTGTCAGGAGTTCTGCCATTTGCAAGAAGCCAGTCTGCAGAGAGAGGATGAAGATGATTTAAAAAAAAAAAAAAGCAGTAAAGTTCCCTCTCCACTATGAGCTCCTCAAGGAGGGGCATTACATAGTATTCTATTCCCCAGTGTCTGGCATAGTTAATAACAAAAAGGAAGAGAATCAATAAGTATCATAAACAGCTTCACTGAGGTATAATTAATAGACAATGAACAACAATGAACTACACATATTTAAAGGGCACGATTTGATAAATTTTGACATATCTATACACCTGTGAAATCATCACCGTTCATCACCCCCAGAAGTTTCATGAGCTCCTTGAGAGTCCCTCCTCCCACCTCTCCCCACCTAACCTCCTGGCAACCACTGAGGTGCTCTCTGTCACTATAAGTTTGCATCTTCTCGAGTTCTGTATAGATGGAATCCTATAATATATACTATTTTTGACAGCTTCTTTCCGATTCATTCATGCCGTGTGTGGCAATAGTTCATTCCATTTTATTGTGAGTAGTATTTCATCATATGGATATATCACAGTTGTTCATCCATTCACCTGTTGATGGGTTTTGGGGTTGTTTCCAGGTAATGCCTGTCACAAATAAAGCTGCACGAACATTCTTGTACATGACTTGGTTTCATTTCTCTTGGGTAAATACCTCGGTGTGGAATGATTGGATCATATGGTAGATGTATGATTAACTTTTAAGAAACTGCCAAACTGTCCCAAAGTTGGTTACACCATTACATTCCTGACAGTGCTTGAGACCTCTGGTTCTTCCACACTAACGCTTGGCAAGGTCAGCTCTTAAAATCTCATTCTAATAGGTATGTGGCACACCATTGTGATTTTAATTTGCATTTCCCTAATGATTAATGATATTGTACACCATTTTATGAACTTATTGACAATCCATACATCTTCTTTGGTGAAATGTCCCTTAACATCTTTTGCTGATTTTTAATTGGGTTGTTCGTCCACCAAAGAGTTGTAAGGGTTTTCTCTATATTCTGAATATAAATATTAGATATGTTTTGCAAGTATATTCTTTCTTCTATGCCCTGGTTTTTCATTTTCATAGTAGTATCTTCTGAAGATCAAAAGTTTTGATTTTTATCAAATCCATTTATCAACTTTTTCCTTTTAATATTTGTTTGTGTGCGCTAGCTAAGTAACCTTTGCTTAACCACAAAGATTTTCTCCCATATTTTATTCCAGAAGCCTCAAGTTTAAGCTCTCGTATTTATGTCTATGATCCATTCAGAGTTAATTTTTCCATATAGTATGAGGTAAAGATCAAAAAAAATTTTAGTGTCATTTGTTGAAAATACTATCCTCTCCCTATTGAATTACCTTGGCACCTTTGTTATAAATCAGTTGTCCATACATGTCTGGACTATCTCTGGATTTTATTCTGTTTCATTGAGCTGTATGTTCAGCCTTCCCACAATGCCTCAACTACTTCAAATTTATTCTAAGCCTTAAAATAAGAGAAAAAAATTAGATAAAATCCTTCAGAAATAATAAACATGTAGGTAAATATAAAAGACTTTTCTTCATTTTTGAGGATTTAAAAGATTTTATGTATTTATTTGCAAGAGAGAGTGCATGCACAAGTGGGGGGAGGGGCAGAGGGGGAGGGAGGGGGAAAAGCAAACGAATCCCAAGCAGATTCTAAACAGAGCTCAGAGCTAGGAATGGGGAGGTGAGGGGCCTTGGTCTCAGGACTCTAAGATCAAGAGTTAGAGTGGAAATCAAGAGTTGGACACTTCAACTAGCTGAGACATCCAGGCGCCCCACATTTTAAAATATTTTAAAAGATAATTGACTATTTAAATCAAAAGTAGTAACAATGTATTATGGGGTTTATTACGTAGAAGTAAAATGTATGACAACAATATATAAAGGGCATGAGTGGGGAAAGGAGAGTCTTACTCTTTGTTCATAAAGTGATATAATGTTGTCTAGAAGAAAACTATGATCAGTTAAAGATCTAGTAGAGCAACCACTAAAAACTAAAAGAGATAGGGTTGGGCAGACTCTGTGTTTGGCTCAGGTCATGCCAGGGTCCTGGGATTGAGTCCCACATCAGGCTCCCTGCTCAACAGGGAGTCTGTTTCTCCCTCTGTGTCTCCCCACTGGCTTGTGCGCACGCTCTCTCTCTCTTACTCTCTTTCTCTCAAATAAATTAATAAAATCTTTAAAAAAAGAATTAATAAGCAATGGTGAAAATAAAATAGAATCTTAAAATATATTCAATTAATCCAAAAGGAGGCAGGAAAGAGAGAAAATTAGCAAAGAAAAAAAATGGGTCAAATAGAAAACAAGCAGTAATATGATAGAATAAAACACAACCAAAGAAATCACTGTATTAAATGTAAATAGTTTAAGCATTCCAATGAAAAGGCAGAGATTATCAGATTGGATAAAATAAAAACAAGACCTAACTATGTGCTGCCCATAAGCAGGCCATTTCAAATATAAAGACACATATAGATTTAAAGTAAAAGAATCAAAAAAAGTATCCCATCCAAGCATGAATTAAAGGAAAACTGTGATAGTTGTATTAATATCAGACAAAGTAGATTTTTTTAAAGATTTTATTTATTTTTTTGACAGAGAGAGAGAGAGATCACAAGTAGGCAGAGGCAGGCAGAGAGAGAGAGAGATCACAAGTAGGCAGAGAGGCAGGCTGAGAAGAGAGCCTGATGTAGGGCTCGATCCCAGGACCCTGAGGTCATGACCTGAGCCAAAGGCAGAGGCTTTAACCCACTGAGCCACCCAGGCGCCCATAGATTTCAAAAGAAGACATATTATGAAGGAATAATGGATTCGTTGCATAATGATAATTCGCCAAGTCACATTAACCAAGAGTCAATTCACCAAGAGCACATAACAATCTGAAATGGTATGTATATGAAAACAGAGTTTCATAACAGATAAAACAAAATCTGATAAACTGAAAGCTAAAAAAGACCACTCCACAAGTATAGTTAGAATTTTAACACTTCTCTTTCAGTGATTAATAGAACAAGCAGATAGAAAAATCTGTAAGGATGTAGAAGATTCATACAACACTATCCATCAACTAAACCTAATGGAATTCATAGAACACTATACCTAGTAATAGCAAAATATGCATTCTTTCCAAGGGCACACGGAACATTCATTGTGATAGCCTATGTTCTGGGGTATAAAACAAGTCTCAACAAACAGAAGCATTGAAATAATCCAAAGTATATCTTCTGACCACCAAGAAATATACTAGAAATCAGTGAGAGAAAGATATCTGGAAAATTCTCCAAATAATTTCAAGTTGAACATTATATTCCTAAATAACACAAGAAGAAATCATAATGGAAATTCTATTTTTCAGTAGTCCATAGCAATTTTAAGAGATTTAAAAATAAAAAAGTATTTATTACATTTATACTCACATATTTACCATTCCTAGAACTTCTTTATTTTTATTTATAAATCCAAATTTCCCTCTGGTTTCATTTTCTTTCTGCCTGAAAAGCTTCTTTAACATAGGTTATAGTGCTGGTTTGCTAGTGATGAATTTTCTAAGCTTTTGTTTGTCTGACAAAGTTTTTATTTCACTTTCTCTTTTGAAAGTATTTCTGTCAAACATAGGATTCCAAGTTGACAGATTTTTTTTTTTCCAATTCTTCAAAGATGCCTTTGCATATGTTCTGGTTTGCATACTGTCTGACAAGAGGTCTACTGTAGTTCTTGCCTTTTTTTTTTCTTTTTGAACACGTGTCTTTTTTTTTTTTTCCTGGCTGTTATTAAAATTTTCTCTTTATCACTGATTTCCCGCAATTTGATTACAATATGTCTTTTTTTTAAAGATATATTTTATTTAATTGAGACAGAGAGAGAGAGAGCATGAGAGGGGAAAGGTCAGAGGGAGAAGCAGTCTTCCCGCAGAGCAGGGAGCCCGATGTGGGACTCGATTCCAGGACTCCAGGATCATGACCAGAGCCGAAGGCAGCCGCCCAACCAACTGAGCCACCCAGGCACCCTGATTACAATATGTCTTGATGGGGGTGCCTGGGTGGCTCAGATGGTTAAGCATCTGCCCTCGGCTAAGGTCAGGTTCTCTAGGTCCTGGGATTGAGCCCCACATCCAGCTCCTAGCTCAGCAAGGAGTCTGCTTCTACCTCTCCCTCTGCCTCTCCCCCTGCTGGTGCTCTCTCTGTCTCTGTCTCTCTCTTTCAAACAAATACAATCTTTTTAAAAAATGATATGTTTTCATGTATGTTCATTGAGCTTCCTGGATCTATAGATTTATAGCTTTCATCAAATTTAGAAAAATTTAGCCATTATTTCTCCTAATGTTTGTTTTTTTCCTCTCTGTAACTCAAATTACACCTATTTTATTTTATTTTTCAAAAGACACCTATTTTAGATCACTTAAAACTGTCTCATAGGATCACAAGACTCTGTTAATTCTTTTTATAGTCTTTTTCTTTTCCTCCTTTGTGTGCTTCATTTTGCATAGTTTTTGTTTGCTGTATCTTTGCTATTCATTGGTCTCTTTTTTACTGCAGGGTTTAATCTGCTCCTAATCCACTCCTGTACAATTTCATATCAGATCATGTGGTTTTTTTATCTTGAAAAGTTCCATTTGGACCTTTTTATATCTTTCATTTGTCTCCTCATTATTTTTATATTTTCCTTTCCATTTAGAACGTATTTATGAGAATTAAAATAGCCACTTTAAGGTCCTTGTTTGCTAATTTCATCATCTTTGTTGTTTCTGGATTTGTTTCTATCGATCGATTTTTCTCTTAGTTATGTGTCATAGTCTCCTTGCTTATTTGCATGTCTGGTGGTTTTCTATGCGTGCTCTGCATGGTAAGATTTACCTTATTTTATGTTGCATCTTTTTTAAAGATTGATTGATTGATTTGACACAGAGAGAGAGAGAGACAGTGAGAGAGGGAACACAACCAGGGGGAGTGGGAGAAGGAGCCTGACACAGGGCTCTATCCCAGGACAATGGGATCATGACCTGAGCCAAAGGCAGACATTTCACGATTGAGTCACCCAGATGCCCCCTATGTTGCATCTTCTTGTATTTGTTTAAAGAGCGTTGGGCTTTGTTTTGGCATCCATTGGCATCCAAAAACAATGGATTTGGCATCCATTTGTTTTGGCATCAAACTGTTATGGATCAGTGTGATCATTTTGAGGCCTGCTTTTTCATGTTGTTCTGGCATTAAAGCAGCCATTTCTCTGGGTTTAGTTAGGCCCTGTGTTGGGGGGCTCCCTTCTGAGGATGCCCCATATATTACAAAATCTCTTTACCTTGGCTGTTGGCGGTGGGGGGGAACCTGTCCTGGCTGTGTGTGAGCTCCAGAAATTTTTGGTTTCCAGTGGTTCTGTCCCCAGCCTCCTGGAGTTTCACCCCAAGCATGTTCGGATCAGCATTCAGCCAAAGATTAATCTCAAGTATCCTTCTGCAGATCTCCAGAGCTTTCTGTGTGTGCAAGTAACTCCCTTCTAGGATGGTGTCCTACAAATTCTAGCCACCTCTGTCTCTCCAATTCTGATCTCTGTCTCTTCAACTTAGCTAGACTGATTCTGTTTGAGTTCCTCCTCCTTGCACAGGAGCCAGAGAACTGCCCCAGGACAGCAAGTTGGGTCAATTTTAGGACTCACATGTTTATTTCCCTTCGTTCAGTGAATGCAGTTCTGTGCTGTGTGATCAACTTCTATTTCCTCCTTTATAAGATCACTGATATGAACCTGTGATACTTGAAGGAGACCAGGTCCAATGGTTTCTCTTTTGCTTCCTGTTTGGACCATGATTTTCTTGTACATATTCTTCCCTAGAATTTCTAATTACCCTTCTCTTTTGTTGAGAAAACTAATATGACCATATCACTAAGCTCTTCCAGCTTCTTTCCTACATTTTTTTTTGTTAGGAATCTGTTCTACCCTTCATCTGAAAGATATTCTTGTTGGATCATTCTGGCATGTTATTCTAATAGAAAATGATTGGCTTGTCGATCTGTCATGACATGGTCTTAGTGAGACTTCTTTCCCTTTGTAAGCACAACAGAATGTATTATAGTAAACACTCAATTCCTCAATTCACATTGACTCATGATTAGCCTGGGTCAA
>JAPYYJ010002632.1:0-12537 GCA_028533885.1 Nasua narica | reverse complement strand
CATCAGTGAGGGAGATATGTTGAAGGCAGGAGTGGGTCTATTTAGTGCCCCTCAAGCAATTCGTGTTGGGTAATGCCTGTTTCATGTATGGCTTAAAGCCAGGCTGTGTCCTTGGATATGTCCTTGCTGCCATTGCCATTCTGCCATATGTCATTCTTTTCTCTCTCTCTCTCTCTCTTTTTGAGTAGGCTTGGGGGCTTTAACTTACAACCCTGAGATCAAGGCCTGAGCTGAGCTAAGAGTTGGACACTTAACCGACTGAGCCACCCGAGCAGCCCTCCGCTGACATTCTTGTTCTGCACTTCATCCCATGGCATCTGTTCCCAGGGGCAAGGTCACGTGCACCAGGGGTGCACCACCAAATCCTCAAGACTTTGTGGCAGATCCTCCAGGGACACTGGTAAGAAAGGGGGCCAAGCTGGGATCTCCTGACTCTTAGCTCAACAACCAGCTTCTCCCGCTCTTTTGCTATTACAAAAAGTAGTAGTAGCAATATTAATAGCCATAATAATAATAATAACTGGTGGCTAGGGTCCATACCCTAAAAAGAGAGCATTTAACAAGACACAAAATTCACCAAATGTTCAGCCCATTCATTATACAGATCAGTTTAAGGGATGTGCCCAAAGGAACTCAGCTAACCAGCGGCAGGGGAAGGTTAGAAGCTCTAAGACACTACGCGTTTGCTTCCGAGGCTGGTCTTCCGAACTTTCTCTGGTGGTCTGAATGCTGGAGACCAAGAAGGAGGCTTTAATGGAATTTGACCTACACATACATCTTTATTAAGGATCAAATTAGAATTGCTTGAAGCATATACTTCGGAAAAGAAAGAGCACACAGAAGGTATATTATCAGTCTCTGAGCCCGCTGAAATGCCTTGCTTGCGGTGGAGATCTGGGGGCATGACGTGCTCGCTCGTTTCCAAATGAGCAAAGTCACCACCTTGCCAGGAATGGACCCACAAAGCCTCCTCCCGGGAGCCTGTGTGGGAATAACTAAGGGCTCCGCAGCCTCAGTTCCGGGGCCAGCCTGGGCCTCTGACACCAAAGTGGTGATGGGGTTCAGGAAGTGTGAGTGCTGCGCCCCCCCCACACACCCAGGGATGCAATACACAGAGCAGTCCTCGCCCAAGACTGTCGCTCGATAAAGACCTTTTCATTCTCTCCAGTAGCTACTGAAAACGGTAGTGAGAGAGATCGGGGAGTGTTGGGAAAGGAGCACGGGACTGGGAATCAGAGCTTTTGCTTCAAGTTGGAGCCATGCACCTGCTTGACTGTGTGACCTTGGGCTGGTCCCTTTACTTCTCTGAGGCCCTCTGTCAGCTCTGTCCCTCAGGGCGGTGGTGCCACACCACCAGAGCTCAATTGCTAAAGGAGACGCCTGGGACCCGGAGCGAAAACTTACACGACTATGATTTCTAACAGAAAAAGGAGGTGGTTTTCTGAGTACAGATTCTTTGCCTCTTTGGTTAGGTTTATTCCTAGGTATCTTATGGTTTTGGGTGCAATTGTAAATGGAATTGACTCCTTAATTTCTCTTTCTTCTGTCTTATTGTTGGTGTATAGGAATGCAACTGATTTCTGTGCATTAATTGTATAACCTGACACTTGACTGAATTCCTGTATGAGTTCTAGCAGTCTTGGAGTGGAGTCTTTTGGGTTTTCCACATAAAGTATCATATCATCTGCAAAGAGTGAGAGTTTGACTTCTTCTTTGCCAATTTGGATGCCTTTTATTTCTTTTCATTGTCTGATTGCTGAGGCTAGGACTTCTAGGACTATGTTGAATAGCAGTGGGGATAGTGGGCATCCCTGCCGTGTTCCAAAGGGAGGTGGGTTAGTAATCCGCACGGCTGGAGGCTGCCTCCTAGGACCTTGAGGACCGGAGAAGCCAGGGGCCAGCCTCCATCATCCTCTTTTCTCTCAGGGCCGAAACAGAATGCACTCGCTCAGATCAGAAACCACCGATGTAGCCTCGAAACCAGGGAACCCAAAATAGAGTCTCTGCTGGACATTTTTATATTTTGCTGGTCATGTAAGCACCATCTTGTTACATAACCGGCCTCAGCAGCGGAGCCTTCCAAGCCAGGTGCAAATCATCAATCTCACCGTTACCTACGAACAATGCTTACAAACCCCTACAAACCATTGCGAAACTCCCTGGGCCCGAGCTCCAAAGCAGCCCTATTCATCAGCATGCCTCTGGCCTTGACCAGAAGTCCGTTCTGGGCAGGAACTTCAGCAAAGCAACTCAGGCTAATTCCGAGCCCACTGGAATTCACTCTCCCAGCACGGATACCATATACTGAACACGCATATACTTGATAAACCACAAAACGTTATAGAATGTGGTTTCATTACTTGCAGTGTCTTCCTCTACCCTTTATTTACATGATGTATACTTCCCTGGATGGGATGCTCACCCATGATCTTTGGGAGGGCTGATCCATGCCAGGCAATGCTAATGGCGGGGAGCCCATAGGAGGACACAGAAGAGAAGACGATGACTCTACTTGCGATTCCGTACGTTATCCTAGGTCATAAGTAGCAGGAGAAAGATGTCTTTGTTTTCGAGCAACACTCTGGTGCTGGCCTGAGAAAGGATGGTGTCCTGCAAAGCTTTCCCACTTCTTCTGTGGAAACACAGATGGGCTCGAGAGACTGGGTGCTTCAGCGGAAGAGAGGAAGACAGCCAGATTGCCATGGGAAAGGGGGTGGGAGGAGAGCCGAGAGGCGGGACACCTTTTGCTCTTCTGATGTCGACTCTGAACAGGAAAAGTGACATCATAGGAAGAGTAGAAACCTTTTGCAATGTTCTTTGGAAAACCGCCCCCCCCCCCCCGCCCATATAGGATTAATCAGCCACAGGAAGACTTTCTAGAGATGGACTCCATCTTCCTGCCTTTTCAAATGATGAGAGCCTAGATAAGGAAGGGTTGCTCCTAGTTCTTCAAGGAGACTGAGACACTGAGTCTTGGGCCTCTTTTGGATTTCCTGACATTGCTGCGCAGAGGGCCAGGCCTGATGGTGGGCATGGGGGAGGGGTTCTTCCTACAGAGACATGAGTTGGCCTCCTGCCTGGTACTCGGCAGAGAAAACTCGGGCCAGTGGGGTTTGTAAGTTTTTCAGGTTCACGTGGATCTTTTATTAAACCCTTCTTTCATTAAACACCCTGGCATTTTTCATTTCTAAGAGAGTAACAGAAAAGTTAGTTCCATGGAGGAACTTTCTCAACCATGGAGACAACTTCAGCATGCGAGTATTTAAATATACCAAGGGGTCCTTCTAAGTCCTCCGGCTTCGGGAATGATGCTCGGTCCTTCAGAACCGATGGAACCAGAAGACTGTTTTATCTCAACTCTTCCACCGCTGTACTTGGGTGTTTTGTCTAGTTTATGTTCTCCTGGGGCCTTCCCGTGGAAGCCATGGGGGGAAGGGGACACTGTGGCATCCGTAAAGTCCTGAAGAGAAATGGTTTCATTTCTCTCATCTTAATAGGAGGTGGGAAGGACAGAAGCTAATTTCAATGCTGATCTAAGCAGACATGAAATCTAAATTTCTGAGACCTTTGGAGGGGTCTCAGTAAATGTGAAAAAAAAAGACCCCAGAAGGGATGGCGATCAATGAAACCAACAAATATTTATTGGATGTCATGTATATGTGTGGTATGTGGAGACCACAGAGCACTATGAGAAGCAAAACCTGTGACTGCAGGGCCCACATTCCCCTTGAGGAAACATGACAGACACATAACAGATGAATTCTGGAATAACTCATGCTGCCTGTTCTTAAGCACGGTGTAGGGCACTGTAATCAAACCTTGGCATACATTCAGGATGTTGGCAAGAGGAGCTCCGGGGTGCAGCGGGAAGAGCACCCACAAGGAGCTGGGGCAATCCGGGAAGGCTCCATGGGGGAGGTGGGGCTTGACTTGGGTGTTGAAGGGTGTAGAGGACTTAGAGCAAATGAGAGGAAAGAGGATATCAGAACATTACTTTGTTTGAGATTATTACAGTGATGCCTGCTTCCAACAGCCTGAAGGCAGCTACCAGTGTGGCTGCTGGCCCCTCCCCTTCGTGCCATGGGACTCTGGTGTCGGAGAGCCAGGATGAGAATCAGGTTCCCAGACCCACAAAAGAAGGTGAGAGGGAAACAGTCTGCATCACAGCAGACCCTCAACAAACCAGGATTTGCCCTGTGGAAGGAAAAGCAGGGTATAGTGCATGGAGGGATGTGAGTGTAGTTTTGACAAGGAATTTCAAATATGCTTGCAAACCTTTGTGATCTGTCCCTTTTGCGCACACGTCTGATAATAAAGCTCCAAATGATAATGTTCAGTGTGAGACACTGGGTTCTTCCTAACCTCACTCTTCCCCCAGTGGCAACATATGTCACCTCTTAACTCAAATGATCGTAGTCCGAAAAGCCTACAATTCCGGGAAAATCTCAAATGTTTACTTCAAGGGAGAGTCTGAGCTGCTGGAGACCCGGCCTCACATCCTCAGCTCCTCTCACCCTCTGCCAGGAAGAGAAGCCCACGATTAAAGAGGGTTCAGTATTAGGAAACCTAGTCATTTACTTATGTTATTAATAGATCAAAGGGGAAAATTAAGTGGTCATTTCCATAAATCTGGAAAAAAAACCATTCGATTTAAAAATCCACCGTGATTCAGAAATAAATGCCTGAAAAAAAAATAAAAGTTTTCTCCTTAACGAATAAACCATTTCTGTTTCACGCCAAAGGTTGACATCATGCTTAATGGGGAAAAAGACTAGAGTGTACATTCTTATCATTATTCAACAACAGCCTGAAAGTATGGGCCTGGTAATTAGATAAGAGAAAGAAATACAAAACAGAAAAATAGGCAAGGAAAAGTATAAATGTTGATTATTTTCAAACATGGAAAATGCATGAGAGTCACCTGGAAAACCATGACAAATAATAAGACATATGGAGACATTCATCCATTGTATGATAATCATTTAAAACAGACAAGGGAAGAAAAGATGCTATTCACAAATATGAAAAAGAAAAAAATTGGGGCACCTGGGTGGCTCAGTGGCTTAAGGCCTCTGCCTTCAGCTCAGGTCATGATCTCGGGGTCCTGGGATCGAGCCCCGCATCAGGCTCTCTGCTCAGCAGGGAGCCTGCTTCCCCCTCTCTCTCTGCCTGCCTCTCTGCCTACTTGTGATCTCTTCCTCTCTCTGTCAAATAAACAAATAAAATCTTTAAAAAAATTTTTAAAAAGAAAAAAAAGAAAGAACTAGAAATAAACGTAATCAGAATGTGCAAGATCTCTGTGAAGGAAATCTTAAACTACTCCGGAGGAAAACAAAGGCTTGAAGGAGTATCTAGAACTGTTGAACGGGAAGGCTCAATGTCCTACGTAATAACCATTAACGTTTACTAAGCATTTACCAGGTACCACACACTCCTCCAAGTGTGTTACTATATAACTCATCAAATATGTAAATTATCCCTAAATTAATCTGCAAATTTAACATGATTGAATTCCATACATTATGCATATACTACCTATTCAAAAGTAAGATTGAATTTAAGAAGCTCAATTTCTATAATCCAACCTGACAACATTAAAAGGATCATCCAAGATTCTCCAAGCTCTTGAGTAAGGAAGTGGGAATACAAGATGCTCTAGACTGAATCTAGTTCTTCAACTGGAAGACGTTTTCTTTGCTCAAGACTAAGACAATAGCCCCTCGATACCTCGGTTTTCCCAAAGGATGACTGGCCAACTTCCGGTTGCCCCCAGAAGGCTCCAGAGGAAAGCCAGAATCTCCACAAAGACCGACTTGACATACACACAAAGCTCTGCTGGGAAACTCATTTTCCCAACCTTATATCTTGGAAGGACTTCTGGCACAGGCCAGTTAGCAAGGAGAGAAAGTGAAGTCTCCACAGAGACCAGAGACTAGATTGAGGCTTCGTTTGGTGCCCCTCTTCTCCAGAGCAGCTCCACTCCAGCCTCCGAGGGCTCCCTGTTACCACATCATCTCATTCACCACAGTTGAAGAAGACCTCCCAGAGGCCATTTCCTCTTGGGGGCATTATCACTCAGTGACAATAACCAGGCCAAGCGAGGCGGCAACATGGCGTCCCTACCTGACATGGCCCCCAGGAGAACCAGGAGAACAACCGCTCCCTGCATCTTGGAGAGTTCACCTCTGTGGGCACTTCCAGCATGTTACCCAGTAGCTGAGTCCCTCCTGACACCCAGAGTTCATTCCAGATGCCACTCATCCTCAGCTCCTGGCTTTGTTGCCATGTGAGAAATCAAACAGAGGCTTTGCTGGTAACTCAGGGAGACTCCAAACACCACAGGACTGTTTGTTCTTTGATTACTTGCTTCTGTGACCAGAAAGGCCAACCAGCTAGCCCTGAAGAGCTGAGTCCTTAAAAGTCCGCAAGAGCAAAGGAAGCCGAGGCCCAGAGATGGTGGTAAAAGCTGAACATAAGCATCGACATCCGTGATGGGCTCCACTGCTCTGGAGCCAGGCATCTCGTCATTCCTGGAGGCGGGGTGGGGGGCAGTGGGAATTTCTTGGCTGCCCTGACCCCTCCTCAAGGCAGACTGGCTGTGATAGACCCCCGCCCATCACCACCAGCCTTCTAGCCTTCAGTGAAGTCTGTGGAGGAAGGTGACTGGGGCAGTGAGGCTTCGCCCACTGGGGAGTGATGTGGCCCCAGGCTGGGCCCCTAGGCCTGGTGAGCGAGACACAGCTGGGCTGGGGTCCAGCCTCTGCTCAGAGCAGGAGCAATGGCGGCGAAGAGGGAGGGTGGGTGGATAGTAGCTGACACAGCGGAAGGAAGCCAGACTTGGACCCTCCCTCCTGCTCCTCATATGTGAGAACTGCCTGCTGCCTGAGGGGCACCCAGGAGCCCAAGGCTGGTGGCAGGAGTGGGGGTACCCCCCAGTGAGCCAGCACTTGGCCACTCAGAGGTCCCCACTGGCCAGTCAGTCGGTCTGAGCCAGAGGAAGGCCCATCAAGAGAGACAGCCATGAGGACCCGCTAGGTGGACACACCGGTCCACTTTCCCTCTGCCTCCTTCCTGTCCTTCTGCCTCCGCACCGAGGCGAGAGGCCTGACCACATCCTACGTCCAGGCCCCAGGCTCTCCGAGTACCAGCTCCCGCTGCACCAGCCTTGAAATGAGACTTCGGTCCAGTAAAAAAGTAAAAGTGCCCTCCTTCCTCGCCACGGCATCCAAACTTCCGTCAAGCTCCTTCCAGCCTCCACAGTGCTGCCTGCAGCCCCCTTTCCCAATTTTGCCATATGACCTTAGGCAAATGACCGAACCTTCGAAAATCTCAGTTCTACTTCTCTAAATCCAGGAGGATAATGCCAGTCGTGCAGTATTCTTGCAAGCAGCAATAAGATAATGAAGGGAAAGAAACTGACCCTTGGATGTGGTCTGGTGATACTATTTTTTCCTAATAGGACACCTCTAGGGCCACGGCAAAGGCAAAAAGCTAGGAGATCCTCCATAAACGCGGGCTGAAAACATAAGAATAAATAGTTGCCAAGTTACCAATTCTCACCTCTCAGTTTTTCCTGTCATATTAGTTACTGTAAATAATCCATTTCATTATGCATAATTAAAGTTGAAGTGATGGCTCAGATTAAGTTATGGAAAACGTCAGAATAATTAAGCCTTTGAATTAAAGAAACTCACATCTGTTTAATTTTCAGCCTGACTGCACAGCGTTCTTCATGCTGCCATTTTCACCAGGATACGGAGAACCTCCACTTAACTTCCCCCTTTCCGGCCCGGGGATCGCAAGGGTCACATTTTGGAATTTGTTGTGGGTTTGTTCTCCTGTAATTACAGCTTCTGTTTTTAGCGCTGAGGTTGCTTCTGCCATTATGATGTTCTGTGGTCCATTCGTCAGCTCTCGTTTTCTTCTCGAAGCACGTGGTCCTGGCATCGGGGACCCAGCTGGACCAGAGTCACGCGGAGGCGGGACCCTGAGGTCCCCTGGCTCTCCTGTTCCTGACTGTGGGCATGCTGAGTCCCTGGGTCCCATCAGGGTCACAGCCAGATGAGATGAAAAAGAGTGACTTGAAGGGGGCTAGGACTCTGGGACAGGCACCCCTCCAGCTGCCTGTGAAAGACCTTGGAGGGAGCCTTCTCCCACATCGTGTCTGATTCAGGAGCGGTTCAAGTCCTTCGAGTATTTAAAGCAACTTCTCTGGGACCCAGCTCCTGCAAGGGTCTAATTTGCCAGCAAAGATAATGTGCTCCGAAGATTTGTTGACTTAGAATTTGGAACATACTTTCCTACAGATGAATTGTTCACAGCCCAGAAACCCTCGAGTAAGCTAGGATGCGCTGGAAACTTTATAGACCTGAGATGCAGCAGAGATTTTTAAACATCGAGCTCCCTCAGTAGTTCCACCGTCCCTGTCAGTAGGCCTGACAGGGACCCCGGTCACCCTTCTATCACTGGGCACATTCTGTCCACAATTCTCATTCTTCCGGCCTTAGAACTATGGGCTTCCGGGATCCAAACTCGGGGACATGGCGCCCAGGCTCCACCCTCCAGCACCTCTGCATGGCGGGTCCCGCTTAGGAAGAGAGCCCTTGAGGCCAATGCCACACTCCCAGCGATGGTGGCCATGCTGATGGCCCGCAGCTCCTTGTCGGAGGGGACACCCGCCTTCCCGTGTCTTCCGGGCGGTTCAGTGTACCAGCAAGCACACCCTCTTTCAACCACACTCCCTTAGTTCTCTCACTGTTGGTGTCCGGCCAGTCTCAACAAGATCTTCCAAGCCAGAGAAGCTGTTCTCCTTCATTGTTTCCCAATCGCTTTGCATGTCACCCCATGCCAGATGCATAACCAGAGAACTTGTGAAATTCCCAAAATTGCTTTATACTCCCTTGCCCTGTGCCATCCTTTCCCTCGCCCCAGACACCCGTCCTGGGAGGGCCCCTCAGCTTTTGGGGAAGGAAAGAAAGTGCCACAGCCCTCCTCATTTCCAGAACCCCAGCAGCACCCACTCCTGGCCCTGAAGGGCACGGAAGGGGCTCCTCTGAGGCGGAAGCCCTGGGGAAGGCAAAGAAGAATTTCCCTCTACCTTCTAAGCTCTTGGCTGAGACCCCAGGAATAAAGGACACAGTGACAAGAGAAAAACACACAGAACTTTATTAATGTATATACTTCATGGATACATGGGAGATAACTGGGGGAAAATGGCTAACTCTCCAAGGGGGCTCCGAATTCAGGATTAAATATCTTAATAAGAAAGGGGAAGGGGGATGTTCATGATCTTAGGGGAAGGAAATTGATTTTTCAACAAGATGAATGGGCCCTTAAAAGAACAGATGAGAGGTGTGATTGTTTGTGACCTACTTTGTCTGGTGTGGGGTTGACTTCTCAACTCCTCTCCTGTGATAAGAGCCAATCTTCCATGGTTGATGGAACTCCCAGGGAGAAAATTTATGACAATTGAGTTTCTTTGGAGGATCTGTCTTCAGCCAGATGAGGAGAATTCGAAGAAAGCCTCTCCTTGTATTTGCTGTTTTTCAAGCTCAGCTCAAAATGATCACTCTGCCAAAGCTGCATTTTGTGGGTCCTGAACTCCTACAGGCATATTTTGGGGTGCCATAGTCTGCCACCCTGCAGCCCTCAGGACCCTGGCAGGGCCCCTGCCCTCGCTGCAGGGGTGGAGGAGTGAATGAGCTTGACTTCCCTTAGCTTAGCCCTACCTGGCTCCAGGGGACAGAACACTGGTCAACACGGGCTGGGCTCAGCTCTCGCCTCCAAGAAACTCCAGATCATTTTTATTTTCTATAAAAGCGTGACTGAGGTATAATTCACAGAACATACAGGGTACCTGTTTAAAATGTGCAAATCAGCGGTTTTTTAAGTGTATTCATGGAGTCGTGCGATCATCGCCATAATGAATTTGAGGACACTTCCATCGCCCCACACCCCTTAGCACTCAACGCTCTGTGTTTCCCCAGCTCCCTTCCACTGCTCCAGCAACCGTCCATCCATGTTCTGCCTCTAAAGGTTTTCCTATTCTGGCCATTTCATTATCAATGGAATCATACGATACGTGACCTGACAGACTTCTTTCACTCTGCAAAATGTTTTCAAGATTCGTCCCTGTTGTAGCATGAATCTTTACTTCATTTCTTACGATTGCTGAATCATATTCCATGGTATGGATATCCCACATTTAATTTGTCCATTCATCAAAAATGGACATTTTGGTTTTTTTTCCTACTTTTTGCCTCTTGGGAATAATGCTATGAACATACCTATTTAAGTTTTTGCAGAGACATATGTTCTCCTTGCTCTTCGATATTATACCCAGGGGCATAATTGGTGGGTCATATGGTAACTCTGCCACATCACTCTCCCTTTTTTTCCCCCCCGCTGCTGGTTTTTACATGTTTATAGGGGGCCTCTGACAGGGAAGGGGGGGCCTCTTCCCTGTCCACAGAGGTGTGCATAGTTTCTTCAGCCACTCCAAGCTTGGACCCGGGGATCCTAGGGGGGCCGGCATGTGGGGCACATTCCCATCATCTCAGAAGGGCCTTGGGTAGCTCGGTTGATCATGATGGCAGGATCAGGGTGGGGGCTGAGTAGGGGCGGAATTACAGTAAGGCCCCCGATGGTGAAGGACATCATCGGCACAGGCTCCTGGCTCTGGCATTCTTAAGGGAGGCTGCCCATCTAGTGGCCATCTTGGTCTTGTCGACTACCAGATCTTTCTGTGAATACACTAAGAGCCACTGAAATATACACTTTAAATAGACAAATGGTATAGTATGTGGATTATATCTTAATAAAGCTGTTAGAAAAAAAATAAGCTCACTACACAATGCAGCCATCCCATTTCTAAGTTTTCACCCAAAGGAAATGAGAACGTATGTCCACACAAAGACTTGCCCATAAATGTGCATAGCAGCTTTATTCATAGCAACCACAAGCTAGAAACAGCCCAAATGTTCATTAGCTGGCAAATGCATAAACAATTGTGGTACATCACAATTCCACAAACAGAATACAGCTCAGGAGGAGAAAAAAAAAAAGGAATGAATTACTGATACATTCAACATGGATAAATCTCAAAATCATGCTCGGCGAAAGAAGTGAGACACAGGAGATTATGTACTGTTTGATTTCATTTATATAAAATTCCAGAAAATGCAAACCAATCTAAGTGCCAAATGACAGATCAATGATCACACAGGGCTGGAGGTAAAGTGAAGAGGTAAACTGCAAAGGGGTAGGAACATTTGCCTGGAGGTAATAAAAATGTTCTGTATTTTGATTGCGGTGGTGTTTTCATGGGCATATACAGTTGTCAAAACTCATCAAGTTGTACACTTTCAATGCGCACAGTCCATTTTACATAAATAGACTAAATATATTTACGTATACTACATAAATATATTTACATAAATATACCTAAACAAATATTTTAAGAGTGCACTGTAAACTATAAAGCATGGGATGTTTACTTACCGGGGCTCAGTATGACCCCCCGGGGACCTTTGGGAAAGTCAACTACTTCCTGCCCCATAATCGCTTTACATGTAAAATTAAGAGTATTTCAAATACTCTCCCAAACTTTCCTATCAGCCCCTCTGTGAGCATTTATTGAATTCCTACTATGTGTAAGGCCCTGTGCTAGCTAGGGGAAGTACATGAATGAAAAAGCACTTAATAAGCTAACAAACTAACTCCAAGGCTGATATTTTGCTATTTGAGGAAGGAAACAAAATACGCTTTCATGACTGTTTTTCGGGTATGTCTTTTCTTTTTTTTTTCTTTTTCTTTTTCAAGATTTTATTTATTTGTTTGATAGAGAGAGAACACAAGCAGGGGGAGCAGCAGGCAGAAGGAGAGGGTGGAGCAGGGAGCCCAATGTGGGACTCGATCCCAGGATCCCAGGATCATGACCCAAGCCGAAGGCAGACACTAAACCAACTGAGCCATCCAGGCACCTGGTATGTCTTTTCCTATCTTTTTATTCTCAAACATTCTGTAAATTTTAGACATGATTCTTTTTTTTTTTTTTAAGATTTTATTTTTTTAAGTAATCCCTACACACAACGTAGGGCTTGAACCCACGACCCTGATTTCAAGTCACATGTTCTACTGACTGAGCCAGTCAGGCACCCCTTGACATGATTCTTGATTAATAAGTTATATCTTGTTTTTAAAAATTCAACCTAAAATCCCTTTCTTCCAACAAATAATTTCATTTACATTTATTGTGATTAATTAGGACTATTTTCATTCTTACTCTTATTTTTTTAAAAGATTTTATTTATTTATTTGACAGAGAGAGAGAGAGAGAGATCACAAGTAGGCAGAGAGGCGGGCAGAGAGAGAGGGAGAAGCAGGCTCCCTGCTGAGCAGAGAGCCCGATGCGGGGCTCGATCCCAGGACCCTGAGATCATGACCCGAGCCAAAAGCAGAGGCTTAACCCACTGAGCCATCCAAGTGTCCCTCATTCTTACTCTTCTTATTGATCAAGTTTTTCTGTTTTTTTTTTTT
>JAPYYJ010002631.1:0-12537 GCA_028533885.1 Nasua narica | reverse complement strand
CCTCTCCAGCATTTGTTGTTTACTGTCTTGTTGATTTTGGCCATTCTAACTGGCGTAAGGTGGTATCTCAGTGTGGTTTTGATTTGAATCTCTCTGATGGCTAAAGATGATGAACATTTTTTCATGTGTCTGTTAGCCATTTGTATGTCTTCTTTGGAGAAGTGTCTGTTCATGTCTTCTGCCCATTTTTTGATGTGATGATCTGTTTTGTGAGTGTTGAGTTTGAGGAGTTCTTTGTAGATCTTAGATATCAGACCTTTGTCTGTAGTGTCATTTGCGAATATCTTCTCCCATTCTGTGGGTTGCCTGTTCATTTTGAGGACTGTTTCCTTTGCTGTGCAGTCAGGCAGGGTTCTATCAAAACCCTAGAGGAGAACATAGGCAGTAACCTCTACGACATTAGCCACAGCAACTTCTTTCAGGACATGTCTCTAAAGGCAAAGGAAACACAAGCGAAAATGAACTTTTGGGACTTCATCGAGTGTGGTGAGTTTTAACTAAGCATCCCTGGTCTGCTTCTTAAGTGAGATCTGATACTGCTTCCAGTAGAGAAGAGGTCCTGCAGAACTCTCTGGTTGGGACACGTGGTGTAGGCAGTTGTTTCTGCTGGTCTTCTGGGGAATGAACCCACCACTACACTGGGACAGAGGCAAGTTTGACTGAGAAGGGCAGTCCTGTTAGAGTGCTGGGGTGTGGTACTTGGTAAGAAGATTAACCAGCCAGTGTGGGCACTGCATTGCTTCCCACAGGTGGTTCCATGTTTACACTGTGAGGTGGGAGAGGGAAATGGTGCCAGGTACTCTTTAGGCCCAGAGAGATATCTCTGTGAAAATTGATTCTCAGTGAAGAGCAAATTATCTCCCCCCTTGTGTCCTTACTTTTTTCATACTGTTGTTTTCACAGTGTCTACCCTTGGGGTTGTTTCCTCCAGGGGTAGGGCAGTGCCTTGAGGGTTCTATCCCAGCCAAGTCTGCTGACTTTTAAACTCGTGTTTAAACCCCACTGGATCCAGGAACCCATGAAAGTCAGCCCCTCTTATTTCCCCAGACATAGCTTTGGGGAAATGCTCTCCTTGTGCCTTCTCCTGTGTGCTCCTCTCTGTCTCTCTCTCACTTTTCTCTGTGACCATGACACCCGCCCCTCCAAAGCACCCTGGATCCATTTTTCCTCTAAACCATATCTCCATAGTACTTTGTTTGTTGTGGCTTCTTCTTTCTCTTTCTTTTATTTTTTCCCCTTCCACTTTTTCTTTTTGAAATTTTATTTTATTTTTTTAGTGTTCTAAGATTCATTGTTTATGCACCACACCCAGTGCCCCATGCAATACATGCCCTCCTTAATACCTACCACCAGGCTCACCTGTATTCCCACCCACCTCCCTTCCAAAACCCTCAGTTTGTTTCTCAGAACCCACAGGCTTCCCCTTTGTCTCACCCTCCAATTTCCCCCAATTCAATTTTTCTTTCCTTCTCCTAATGTCCTCCATGTTTTTCCTTATGCTCCATAAGTAAGTGAAATTATATGATAATTGACTTTCTATGCTTGACTTATTTCACTCAGCATAATCTCCTCCAGTCCCATCCATGTTGATACAAAAGTTGGGTATTCATCCTTTCTGAGGGCTGCATAATATTCCATTGTATACATGGACCATATCTTCTTTATCCATTTGTCTTTCGAAGGGAATCTTGGCTCCTTCTACAGTTTGGCGATAGTGGCCATTGCTGCAATGAACATTGGGATACATATGGCCCTGCTTTGTACTGCATCGGATTCTTTTGGGTAAATACCCAGTAGTGCAATTGTTGGGTCATAGGGTAGCTCTATTTTTAATTTCTTAAGGAATCTCCACACTGTTTTCCAAAGAGGCTGCACCAACTTGCATTCCACAGTGTAAGTGGGTTCCCCTTTCTCACATCCTCTCCAATGCTTGTTATTTATTTTCTTATTAATTTTGGCCATTCTAACTGGTGTAAGGTGGTATCTCAGTGTAGTTTTGATTTGAATCTCCCTGATGGCTAAGGATGATGAACATTTTTTCTTGTGTCTGTTAGCCATTTGTATGTCTTCTTTGGAGAAGTGTCTGTTCATGTCTTCTGCCCATTTTTTGACGTGATTATCTGTTCTTTGAGTGTTGAGTTTGAGGAGTTCTTTATAGATCTTAGATATCAGACCTTTGTCTGTAGTGTCATTTGCAAATATCTTCTTCCATTCTGTGGGTTGCCTGTTTGTTTTGTTGACTATTTCCTTTACTGCGCAGAAGCATTTTATCTTGATGAAGTCCCAAAAGTTCATTTTCACTTTTGTTTCCTTTAGCTTTGGAGACATGTCTTGAAAGAAGTTACTGTGGCTGATGTCGAAGAGGTTACTGCCTATGTTCTCCTCTAGGGTTTTGATAGATTGTTGAGGTTTTTTATTCATTTCGAGTTTATCTTTGTGTATGGTGTAAGAGAATGGTTGAGTTTCATTCTTCTATACATAGTTGTCCAATTTTCCCAGCACCATTTATTGAAGAGACTGTCTTTTTTCCACTGGATATCTTTTCTTGCTACTAAACTTAAATTAAACAGCCAAAACTATAAAACTTCTAAAAGAATGCATAATTTTAAAGTTCATTGACCTTTGATTTAGCTAAAATTTCTTAAACAAAACACAGTAAGTGTGAACTACCAAATGAACCATCAGTCATTTGGATTTCATCAAATGAAACACTTTCGTTCTTCAAAAGAATTTGTTATGAAAATGAAAAAGCAAGCCAGAGACTGGGAGTATATATTTGCAAAATTTATATCTGATGGTTTGTATCTAGAATACATGAAGAACTTTTATACTCACCAATTAGAAGACATAAAAACACAAACAGTCTAGGTAAAATGTAGATAACATATTTGAACAGATATATCTTCAAAAAGATATATGGAGGGAAAATCAACACATGAAAATATGCTCAACAATATTAGTTCTTAGGAAATGCAAACTTATAAAAATGGAGCTACTTATAACCCAGCAACTGTGCTACTGGGTATTTACCACAAAAATACAGATGCAGTGAAATGAAGGGGCACCTGTACCCCAATATTCAGATCAGCAATGTCCAATAGCCAAACTGTTGAAGGAGCTGAGAAGTCCTTTGTCAGATGGATAGATACAGAAGATGTAGTCCATATAGTCAATGGAATATTACTCAGTCATCTTTCTGATAGGAGTGAGGGGTAACTAAATGCAAAGATATCAGAGAGGGAGACAAACCATATGAGACTTGAGTCTGGGAAACAAATTGAGGGTTGTGGAAAGGTAGGTGGGTGGGGTAATGGGGTAACTGGGTGATGGGCATTAAAGAAGACACATGATATGATGGGCACTGGGTGTTATACTGAACTAATGTATCATTGAGCATTATATCAAAAATAACGATGCACTATACATTGGATAACTGTATTTAAATAAAATAAATAAAATAAGATGTGTTTTATGCATACAATGGAATATTGTATGTGTAGCCATCAGAAAGGGGAATACCTACAATTTTCATTGATGTGGATAGAACTGGAGGGTATTACACTAAGTGAAATCAGTTGGTTAAAGAAAGACAATTATCAAATTTCCCTCATATGTGGAATATAAGAAACAGTGCAGAGGATCATAGGGGAAGAGAGGGAAAGCTGAATGGGAAGAAATCAGAATGGAAGACAAACAATGAGAGACTTTTTTTTCCACCAAGCTATCCATTTCTTTCTCTTTTTTTCTGAAAAAATAAAATTAAATTTAAAAATAATTATAATAAAAAGAAATTCAAACTAAAACAGGAAAATCCACACACCTGTTAGAATGATTATACTGCAAGTTGGTGCAGCCACTTTGAAAAACAGTGTGTAGATTCCTCAAGAAATTAAAAATAGAGCTACCCTGTGACCCTGCAATTGCACTACTCTGTATTTACCCCAAAGAAGCAGATGCAGTACAAAGAAGGGCTACATGTACCCCAATGTTCATAGAAGCAATGGCCACAATAGCCAAACTGTGGAAAGAACCAAAATGCCCTTCACATTCCTCAACATCATCAAAGCCATCTACGAAAAACCCACAGCGAATATTATTCTCAATGGGGAAAAGCTGAGAGCTTTTCCCCTGAGATCAGGAACACGGCAGGGATGCCCACTATCTCCACTGCTGTTCAACATAGTCCTAGAAGTCCCAGCCTCAGCAATCAGACAACAAAAAGAAATAAAAGGCATCCAAATTGGCAAAGAAGAAGTCAAACACTCTTTGCAGATGATATGATACTTTATGTGGAAAACCCAAAAGACTCCACTCCAAGACTGCTAGAACTCATACATGAATTCAATCAAGTGTCAGGATATAAAATTAATGCACAGAAATCAGTTGAATTCCTATACACCAAAAGCAAAAAAGAAGAAAGAGAAATTAAGGAGTCATTTCCATTTACAATTGCACCCAAAACCATAAGATACCCAGGAATAAACCTAACCAAAGAGGCAAAGAATCTGTACTCAGAAAACTACAAAGTGCTCATGAAAGAAGTTGAGGAAGACACAAGGAAATGGAAAAATGTTCCATGCTCATGGATTGGAAGAACAAATATTGTGAAAATGTCTATTCTACCTAAAGCAATCTATGCATTTAATGCAAACCCTATCGAAATACCATCCATTTATTTCAAAGAAATGGAACAAATAATCCTCAAATTTATATGGAACCAGAAAAGACCATGAATAGCCAGAGGAATGTTGAAAAAGAAAACCAAAGTCGGCGGCATCACAATTCCAGACTTCAAGCTCTATTACAAAGTGGTAATCATCAAGACAGTGTGGTAATGGCACAAAAACAGAAACATGGAACAATGGAACAGAATAGAGAGCCCAAAAATGGAACCTCAACTCTACGGTCAACTAATCTTTGACAAAGCAGGAAAGAATATTCAATGGAAAAAAGACAGTCTCTTCAACAAATGGTGTTGGGAAGACTGGACAGCCACAGTAAAAGAATGAAACTGGACCATTTCCTCACACCACACACAAAAATGGACTCCAAATGGATCAAAGACCTCAATGTGAGACAAGACTCCATCAAAATCCTGGAGGAGAACACAGGCAGCCACCTCGTCGACCTGAGCCACAGCAACTTCTTCCTACAAACATCTCCAAAGGCAAAGGAAGCAAGGGCAAAAATGAACCCCTGGGACTTCATGAAGATCAAAAGCTTTTGCACAGCAAAGGAAACGGTCAACAAAACCAAAAGATAACTGACAGAATGGGAGAAGATATTCACAAATGACATATCAGATAAAGGGTTAGTATCCAAAATCTGTAAAGAACTTCTCAAACTCAACACCCAAAGAACAAATAATCCAATCAAGAAATGGGCAGAAGATATGAACAGACATTTCACTAAAGAGGACATCCAAATGGCCAACAGACACACGAAAAAATGCTCAACATCACTCGGCATCAGAAAAATACAAATCAAAACCACAATGAGATACCACCTCACACTAGTCAGAATGGCTAAAATTAGGAAGTCAGGGAACGACAGATGTTGGAGGAGATGCAGAGAAAGGGGAACCTTCCTACACTGTTGGTGGGAATGCAAGCTGGTACAATCACTCTGGAAAACAGTATAGAGGTTCCTCAAAATGGAGTTCCTTAAAAATAGAGCTACCCTACGACTGAGCAATTGCACTACGGGTATTTATCCTAAAGACACAAATGTAGTGATCCAAAGGGTCACATGCACCCGAATGTTTATAGCAGCAATGTCCACAGTAGCCAAACTATGGAAAGAACCTAGATGTCCATCAAAAGATGAATGGATAAAGAAGATGAGGTATATATATATAATGGAATACTATGCAGCCATCAAGAGAAATGAAATCTTGCCATTTGCAATGACGTGGATGGAACTAGAGGGTATTATGCTAAGTGAAATAAGTCAGTCAGAGAAAGACAATTATCATATGATCACTCTGATATGAAGAATTTGAGAGGCATGGCAGGGGGTTATGGGGGGTTGGGGAAGAGAAATGAAACAAGATGGGATGGAGAAGAAGACAAACCATAAGAGACTCCTAAACTCATCAAACAAACTAAGGGTTGCTGGGAGGTGGGGTGGTAGGGATATGGACATTGGGGAGAGTATGTGCAATGGCAAATGCTGTGAAATGTGTAAGCCTGATGATTCACAGACATGTACCCTGGGGCAAATAATACATTATATGCTAATAAAAAATTTAAAAAAAAGAACCAAAATGCCCTTCAACAGATGAATGAATAAGGAAGATGTGGTACATCTATACAATGAAATATTATGCCTCCATCAGAAAGGATGAATATCCAACTTTTGTATCAACATGGACGGGATTAGAAGAGTTATGCAGAATGAAATAAGTCAAGCGGAGAGAGTCAATTATCTTATGGTTTCACTTACGTGTGCAGCATAAGGAAAAAAATGGAGGGCATTGTGAGAAGAAAAGGAAGGGTGAATGGGGGGAAACCGGAGGGGGCAACGAACCATGAGAGACCGTGGACTCTGAGCAACAAACTGAGGGGTTTGGAGTGGCAAGGGTGGGAGTTTGGGCGAGGCTGGTGATGGGTATGGAGAAGGGCACGTATTGCATGGAGCACTGGGTGTGTAGCATGAACAATCAATCTTGTAACACTGAAAAAAAAAAACATATTTGGGGAAAAAAATAGAATGATTATATCAAGAATCCTGGCCATCCCAAGCATTGGACACAATATGAATGAACTAGAAAGCTTGCTCATTGCTGACTGAAATGTAATATGAGGTAACTACTTGGAAAACTGTTTGGCATTTCTTAATAAGTTAAACATACACATACCATATGACCCATTCATTTCACTGATAGAAATTCGTCTAAGAAAATTGAAATAATATGTCCAAGGTTTTATACAAATGTTCATAGAAGCTTTATTTTTTATTATGTTCAGTAAGTCAACATAGACTACATCTTTAGTTTTTGATATAATGTTCAACGACATTATGTTCATTAGTTGCTTATAACACCCAGTGCTTATCATAACACATGACTTCTTTTTTTTGACATTTGTTTTCTTTTTTTCTCGAATATGTTTATTTTAATTTTTCAGTGTTACAAGATTGATTTTTCATGCACCACACCCAGTGTTCCATGCAATATGTGCCCTCCTCAATACTCACCACCAGGCTCACCCAACCCCCCACCCCCTCCCCTCCAAACCCAACACATGACTTTTTTAATGCCCATTACCCAGTTACCCCATCTTCTCATACCACCTCCCTTCTGCAACCCTCAGTTTGTTTCCCAGAGTCCAGAGTATCTCATGGTTTGTCTCCCTCTCTGATTTCTTCCCATTCAGTTTTCTCTTCCTTCTCCTATAGTTCTCTGAGCTATTCCTTATATTCCACATATGAGTGAAACTATATGATAATTGTGTTCTTCTGCTTGACTTATTTCACTTTGCATAAGTGTCAAAGTAAATGAAGCTTTATTTCAAATAGCCAAAAACTGGAAGCAACCCAAATGTCCACTGGATAAACAAATTGTGGCATATATATATATTGTATGCTACACAGCAACAAAAAGGAATGCCAAACAACCAGATGTCAATATTTATGAAAGAAGTCAGATGTCCTCCCCTATCAAAAAAAAGTAAAAAAAGTTCTTCTGGTATGATTACATTTATATAAAGTTCTATAAAATGTAAATGAATTTATAGTGACAGAAAGCACATTATTGGTTCCTATTGACATTGAAGGGATAATCATGAGAAGAGCAGGAGGGACTAAAAGGATATGAGGAAATTTTAAGAGTTTATGGATATGTTCATTAGATTGTTGTTTTCCATTATATGGAAAATTTCACACATATACACTTAGGTAAAAATGTGTCAAATTGTACACTTTAAACATAAGCAGTTTATCGTAGGTCAATTATATTTCAATAAAGCTAAAAAAAAAGGAGGACAACAGCACGGCTGACAGGTATATAAAATATGCAAATAAAAAATAAAATCACCTATTACAGTTTGATTTTAAAAATATACAAATAGAGGCACCTGAGTGGCTCAGTCAGTTAAGTGTCCAATTCTTGATTTAAGCTCAAATCATAATCTCAGGGTTGGGAGATTGAGCCCCATGTGGGGGTCTGTGCTCAGCACAGTCCACTTGAGGTTCTCTCTCTCCCTTTCCCTCTGCCACTCCCCCTACTTGTGCTCTAAATTTAATAAATAAATTAATAAATAAATATCTTTTTTAAAAAATGTGCACAACAGCACTAGAAAAAAGCTTCAGGAGAATGCAATTTAAACCACAGTGAGATACCACAACACACTCAAAACAATAGCTAAAATTTAAAAGGTTAATCCAGGTAGCCATGACCCAGACCCTAGATCCACAGGTGCCAGTGTTAACCTAGCCTTGCTCCCACACCACAGGGACACCTCCCCAGGACCTTCTTGAGAGCTCCAGCCACTTCCTTGTTCCTCAGGCTGTAGATGAGTGGGTTAAGCATAGGGGTGATCATCGTATAGAAGGCTGAGACCACCTTGTCCTGCTTGGAGGAATGGTAGGTCTGGGGTCGCATGTAGGTGATCATGGCAGCCCCATAGAAGAGAGAAACCACTGCCATGTGGGAGGAGCAGGTGGCAAAGGCCTTCTGCCGACCTTCAGCAGAACGCATGTGGAGCACAGCTACCAGGATCCGCAGGTAGGAAGCAGATATGACAGAGAAGGGCAGGAGCAGCATTAGGATGCAACAGACATAGATCATGGTCTCATAGAGGGAGGTGTCAGCACAGGCCAACTTCAGTATGGCAGGGACATCACAGAAGAAGTGGTCGATCTCCTGGGAGCCACAGTAGGGGAAAGTCAGAGTGAAGATGGCCTGAATCAGTCCATCCACCAGGCCAAAGAGCCAGGATCCTGCCACCATGAGCCAGCAAACACGGCGGCTCATGATCACTGAGTACCTCAATGGGTTGCTGATAGCCACATAACGGTCATAGGCCATGAAGGCCAGCAGGAAGCATTCATCTCCCAGAAGGGTGAGGAAGAAGAGGATCTGGAGCCCACAGCCTGTGAAGGAGATGGAGCCATGGCCCAGGAGGAAGTCAGTGGCCATCCGTGGCACAATGGTGGAGATGAGCATGAGATCCATGAGTGACAGCCAGCTGAGGAAGAAGTACATGGGAGTGTGCAGACGGGAGTCGATGGTGATGAGAAGGATCATGAACCCATTGCCAGAGAGGGCCACCAGGAACATGACCATGATGATGGAAAAGAGGAAGAAGTGCAGTGGGGAGTGGGTGAAAAGGCCCAAGAGGATGAAGTGTGAGATGAGAGTCTGGTTATCCACCAAGGCCATTTTTCCTGCAAAGGAGTATACCAGACTAAGGGTTGGGATCTGGAAACAGGAGATGTATGTTTAGTGCCACAATACTGAGGATATCAAAACTTTGTCCAATGTGTTATCTTCTTTAAATGTTACTTGGTTTAAGATGTCCTTCAACAGACGAATGGATAAAGAAGATATGGTTTATATACACAATGGAATATTATGCCTCCATCAGAAAGGATGAATATCCAACTTCTATATCAACATGGACAGGACTGGAAGAGATTATGTTGAGTGAAGTAAGTCAAGCAGAGAGAGTTATCATATGGTTTCACTTATATGTGGAGCATAAGAAAAATATGGAAGCCATTGGGAGAAGGAAAGAAGGGTAAATTGGGAGAAATTGGAGGGGTAGACAAAACATGAGAGACTGTGGACTCTGATAAACAAACTGAGAGTTTTGAAGGGGAGGGGGTTGGGGCTTGGGTGAGCCTGGTTGTGGGTATTGAGGAGGGCACATATTGCATGGAGCCCTGGGTATGGTGCATGAACAATGAATCTGGGAACACTGAAAAAATAAAACTAAAAAAAAAAAAAGTAGTAGAAATAATATTCACAATTGCAACAAAAACTCTAAAGTGTTTAGGAAAGAACCCTAATGTCAAAAATTATAAAACATTACTAGCATACCTAAAAGAGGGCCCAAAGAAAGCTATGCATGGATAGATAGGCTCAACACTATAAGCATGCAAACTGTCCCCAAAATTAATCCAAAAAATCCATGTGATCCCAGCTAAAATCTCAATAAAACACTTTCAGTTTGGAAATGGCAAAGCTGAGTCATTCTTTCAGAAGTCATCCAAAATCGCTAACAAGATTGAGATCAGAAACAGAGACCATATTAGACAAAGATGGGGTAACTAGAAGCTAAACCTACAAGATACAATTAAAACTGACACACAAGTCAGTAGAAATTGAATAGGGGTGAAGAAAAAAGCAAAAACAAAACAAAACAAAACTTGTGAGCATAGATCACAAAGTACCCTTTCCAACAGAAGGGCAAACACTAATTGCTAATTTGCCCTAATTCATGTCCTGGGACCCAGATGCATTCCCCTCAGGCAGGAAAATAAATGAACTTCTCTCTCAATCCAAGAATTTGAGTAGCCCAGGAGACACTTAAAGATTTTAATGTTTAAAGATTTTAATGTTTAATTTTAATTTAATTAACCAATTAAATTAATTTAATTTTAATTTTAAATGTTTAAATTTAAACTTTGGAAGTTTAAAAAATAATAATAAAATGAAAGCCTGGTCATTCCATTGAAAGCGAAGAAACAACTGATATACACTACTCACATGCTCATATTGCCCAATTTGATTTTTATTACCCTATATTTTAATATGAGCAGACAACTAAGGGTTAGCAGACATTTGGAAAATGTTTCCGTCTTCAAAGGGAAGTATATTGAGCAAAGCAAAATAGATGGAAAAAGAGACTCTTCAGAGAAAGAAAAAGTTTTAAAAATGTTTGTACTCAACATTAAATGAAATAAGGAAAGATATTATAAACATGAAACAAGAATGAGATGCGATAGAAAAAAGGATCATTCCAAAGATGGAGCTTTTAAAAAATAAAAATACCTTTTCACTAAGCAGTTCTACTTACAGAAATTCATCTTACGGATATACTTGTACATATGTGAAAGGACACATAGTCAAGTGCTTTAGTATAGTTGTTTATTGTAGAAAAACTGCAAATGATCTAAATATCTATCAACAGGGGAAGGGTTGAATAAACCTTGGAATAACATGCAAATAAGAAACAGAATGGAGGAGGGCGGCAGATGGCGGAGAAGTAGGAGATCCTATTGCAACCTGTCCCCAAAAGTTAGCTGGATATCTACCAGAACATGCAGAACACCCATGAAATCAGCCTGAGGAACAAGATTTCTCACTTCTGGATCTCTATGGGAGCAGAAGACAGCAGTGGAGAGGTAAAGCAAAGTGGGAACACTCGAACTGCTATTGGAGGATAAACAAAAGGGGGAGGGAGCCACCAGAAGTGATCCAAGGAGAGTAATACCCCAAATGAAAGTGCCTGGTGGTTGGGGATCAGCATTAACTTAGAGTCCAGTTAAAAACACTTAAAAAGAGCAAAAGGTTCTGAGGAGCAACAAGTAGAAGGGAGTGGTCCCAGGCATGGGCCTGGGCCCATGCTCCCAGGAAGGACACCACTAGCCTCAAAGAGAGACTGGGGGGGGGTCCAGTCCATGGTTCCTGAACCTGCAGCTTTCTGCTCCTCGCACCATTTTGTGGGTGGGGCGCGCTCCTGCAAGTGCCTTAGCTTTTGCTTAGGCAAAAGCTCCTTAGCAAGTGCCTGCAGCTTTTCTCTGTGTGCTGCATTCTCTGGACTATGCACCCCCGACCACAAGACAATCACAGTCTGCAGCAGGCTCCCAGTCGGCTTGGGAGAGAACAAGCATGGACAGCCTAATCACAGACAGGAATCTGAGCACACCCTGCATGGGCCTAGAGGCTGGAGAGCACACGCAGAGCCAGTGAACAGTGGTAGTCAAAACTGTAGTCAAGACTGTAGTCAGAGATACAGAAGGACACTACATCATCCTTAAAGGGTCTATCCTCCAAGAAGATCTAACAATTGTAAACATTTATGCCCCCAATATGGGAGCAGCCAACTACATAAACCAACTGTTCATCCAAATAAACAGTCATATTGACATGAATACCGTTATACTAGGAGATGTTAACATGCCACTCTCAGTAACTGACAGGTCAACTAAACAGAAAATCAATAAAGAAACAAGAGCTTTGAATGACACATTGGACCACATAGACCGCATAGATATATACAGAATATTCCATCCTAAAACAACAGAATACTTATTCTTCTCGAGCGCACATGGAACTTTCTCCAGAATAGACCACATACCGGGCCACAGGTCAGGTCTCAACCGATACCAAAAGATAGAGATGATTCTCTGCATTTTCTCAGACCACAATGCTTTAAAACTGGAACTCAATCACAAGAAAAAGTTTGGAAGGAATTCAAACACTTGGAGACTAAAGACCAATATGCTCAAGAATGCGGGGATCAACCAGTAAATCAAGGATGAATTTAAACAATTCATGGAGACCAATGAGAATGAAGACACATCAATCCA